>JANHGC010009407.1:202974-213536 GCA_027560395.1 Boaedon fuliginosus | reverse complement strand
TCAAAAAATTTTAATGCTATTTTTTTCTTCTCCTCTGTCCCAAAGCACTTTGCTCCCGCCTCATCTATCAAATATTCTATCCGTCTTTTTTCCTTCTCCCTTCTGAGCCTGTATGCAAGCCATCTCCCGGTCTTATTGGCGTTTTCAAAAAAATTCTGCTTTGTTCTCATCAATTTTTGGGCTAGTTCTTCCTGTTCGAGTAAAATTAATTTGTGTTTCTTCCAGTCCAATTCTTCCTTTTTCTTTACATTTCCTGGATCACTTTGTAACCCCTTTTCTATTATCTCAATCTCATCTTGTAATATATTTCTAGATCTCCATTTTTCTTTATTTCTATTTGATATATATTTAATTGCCACCCCTCTCATGATTGCTTTTGCTGTGTCCCAGTTATTTGGGGCACTAGTATCCTCCTTTTTATTCTCCTTAAAAAAATATTCCATTTCTCTTTCAAGTAATTTAATAAATTTTTCCTCTTGTAATATCCCAGAGTTCAGGGTCCATCTTGTCCGTTTTTTCTCTCCTCCCCAATTTATTACTATCGGATTGTGATCTGCCCACGTATTTGTATCGATTCTCACTTCCTGAATGTCCATACTAATTTCTAGGGTTGCCCATGCCATATCAATTCTAGACCACGACTTATGTCTCGCCGAAAAGTGTGTATATTGTTTTGCCAATTGGTTTCTTTCTCTCCAAATATCTTTTAACCCTAGCTCCTGTGTCATGTCCCAAAAAGTTCTTGGTAAAATTTTCCTATTCACTTTTCTTTTTTTCTGCTGTTTAACATTTGGTTTATAATCTTTTTTAGTGTTTACAATTGCATTATAGTCTCCAATAATACATACATGGTCGTAGTCTAGTTCAATTATTATCGCATGTAGCTTCTTATAAAATTCAGACTGATTTATATTGGGTGCATAGATTGCTACTAACAATACTTTTTTATGACATATCTCAACCTCCACCATCACTATTCTACCCTCATCATCTACGTATTTCAAAGTTCCTTTTAAATAGTCTTTAAGGTATAGTACAACCCCCCTTTTTTTCCCTTCTGCAGATGAGCTGATCATATTTCCCAATTTTGCACAATAAAGCAGCTTATTATGTTGTTTCTTAACATGAGTTTCTTGGAGGCATATTATATCCGCTTTCTCTTTGCTCAATTTATTAAAAATCCGGTTTCTCTTCCTAGGTTCATTCAATCCGTTAACATTTATCGATATCAGCTTAATTTTTCCCATTCTGCCTACTTGTAAGTAGGTCTTGTGTTCCTTGTTTGTCTGACTTCTCGTTTTTTCCCTGATTTTATTCTATCCAATTTTTCCGCACTTGACATTTCATCCTGACTTCTGGACTCACTTTCCCCCTCACTTTCTCTCTCCATATATTGATTTTCAAAGAATTCATGAGCGTCCTGGACATTGTCAATTTTAATCTTCTTCTCCTGCCATGTGATTAGTAACCCCTCCGGCGCCAACCACCTATACATTACTTTGTCTTTCATTAATTGGTTAGTTAGAAACTGATAGTTCCTTCTGTTATCTCTTACTCTCCTTGGGACTTGCTTTAGTGTTACTACTTCTTTGCCACGATGTATCATTGGAGTTTCTCTTGCAGTCTTGTAGAGTTCCTCCTTTAAGGCTTTCTTGCTGAATCTCACATGAACCTCTCTGGGGAGGTTATGCCTTCTAGCATATGAGGTATAGACCCTATAGATTTCATCCACTCCCGCCAGGATCTCCTTTTCCTCTTTCTTAAGGGCCTTCGCAAATAGTTCCACCATCTTTTTCCCCAAGGACTCATCTTTCTCCTCCTCAATGTTTTGGAATCTTAAAAAAAAAGAAGCTTTTTCTAGTTCCAACATTATTATTTCGTCTTCGAGACTTTTGTTTATTTGAATCTGTCTTTGTTCCCATCTTCCCATCTTTTCCTCCATTGACGTTGTTTTTTCTTCCACCTCTCTTATTTTCTGTTCATTATGTGTGATTGCCTTTTGTATTGTCCCAATCTTCTCCCCCATATCTCTAATGTCCCCTTTCATCTCATCTAACCCACTCCTTACTTCTTCATGGTTCCTCTCCAGTCTATTGGCCATCCGTTCTTGATTTTTATTCATATTCTCTTGCATCATTTGAAGGGTCGCCTGCAAAGTTTGCAGGGTTACCTTCTCGGACTGTGCCATGCTTTCTGTTCCTTTAGCTGGTGGCACGGGGGTGGCTGGAGATGCAACTGTGGGGTTCTTTTTCCCTGTTCTTGCCAATGCCGAGGATGAAGTGTTGGACATCCCCGGAATACAAAAGGTTTTCCAAATCCAAATCAGTATGTATGTAAATGTTTATCAGCTTCTTTTTGAAAGTTCTTCACCCACTGTTATATTCTTAGTGCTAAGTGCCTGATATTACTAAGTGCTAATTGTTATTAAATATTATTAAATATTAAATAAATAGGTGGTTAATTAGATGACTAGATAGTTAATTAATTGTTAAGTTAATCTATATAAATACTTAGTCAATCTCTATATTCAACAAAGCCAATATTCAAGTATCTGTATATCAAATATTAAGTAGATAGTAATAAATCTATAGTAGGTATTAGGTATCAAGTATTAAATAACTATAAATATCAATTAGCTATATATATCAATTAATTATAGATATCAACACATCAACAGGGAAATCTTTAGAATAGAAATATAAATTAATAGTTATATAATTAGATAGCAATTAATTAAGCAATTTAGTAAGTAAGTGGGAAGATGTAAGACGTTGAGGATCCTTCTGGGGTTTACTAACCACCAAGTGCTTAGTTCAGTTTTGCCAATTTTCAAAGTTCCAGTTCTATTCTTTCTTTTTTTCCTCTTCCCACCTTGTCTCCGCTTTTCCTCTATTATCCACAAGGTGGCAGTGTCTTACAGGATAGCAGGGACGAGTACAAGCTCTGTCAGGAAAAGAAAAATGTCCGCTCCGTCCCGTTCCTCACGATCGAATACACAAGTTCCAACAATCAGAGAAATCTAATCCACCGAACCAGGGAAGCCCAACGTGCAAGTTCCCAGGAGCTATTCACAATGGCATCGACAGCTCCCTATCCACGCTCGGCTCCAGTCACAACGAACAGCCTGTCCAAAGGGGAGAAACTTTCCAGCCGCTATTCACGCCACGCTCCTTTTCCGGTTCACTCACTTCCTCACCCTTCTACCTGCCGCTGTCTTTGGGGAATAAACACCCAATCTTCCAAGAGCGCAATCTCTGGGGAACTATTAAGGAAAAATCAGTCCAGTAGGAACCAAGGCTTTCATAAATACCGAACACCGATCCGCTATCCTCTGCTTCCGATCGGCTGCGATCTGTCACGATTCCGGGCGGTCTACAGGCCGCTTCTTCCCCGTCGGCGCTGGCGGGATCGCCTCTACCCCCGGGGTAGGTCGCACCTCCACCCCGGTCTCCAAGGATTCCCGTTTAATTTCGTCTCCCTCCGGGCTCCGAAACGCTCCGTTTAGCCGCTCAAAATAACCAGGGAAAGTCACCCAGCTCGAGAGATCTCTTCGCTAGGCGCCATGCATCGTGACGTCACGCCGGAAGTCTATTATACTATATTATACTATATTATTATATTATATTAGTATATTAATATAATATTACATTATAGTATATTATATTATTACATTACTATATTACATTACTTTACATTACATTTAAAATATGTATTTGTATTCATATACAGATTATATTTTATAATATAGGAGAATACATAAAGGTCAGGGTTGAATTCTAGAGTTCCTGATACTCTTCACAGCAGCCAATACCTAGATATGCAGGGATTAACACCAGACAACTAATCAAGCAGAAAATAATACCCTAATCAAACCACACCAACACCATCATTAGCAGGACAAGCTACTGTATATAAACAATTAGCAAATTCTATGCTCACTTGCATTGATTATGTTACCTAGTTGGGTACTGAAATGTCTGCAAGCAAACAACCAAGCTTAGGAACTACCAGGACTCTACAGATTTCATATGTATATGCAACATATTTATGGCAGATTATTCAGTTTCATAATTTCTTTAAAGAAACGTTTTCTTCTGTATGTCTCTTTATCCTTTATTTTTCGTTACCTCTATCTCTAATTTTCACCTGTTTCTTTGACTTAATAAAGTTGAAGTGATCTGGGCCAAGCAATAGTGCTTCATTTGTTATCTTCTACAATAAAAACTATGACTGGCTGAGTACATAAAATATCATTTTGAGATGTGTACAAACAATCTTCTACAAAAGAACTCTAAGGATTGTGGTGCACCTTTGAAAAAGCATATCTTACATTCCAATTATCTATACTTTAGATGGTGAAATATTGAGCAGACTAACGTGAATAGATTAAAAGATAATCCTACTGGTCTTTACCTGGATTAATTTTCTGTAACCAGGAGATCTCTCTCTCTCACACACACACACACCCCAAACCTATGTTGAATTTCTGTTGAACATGACCAAGGTTTATGTTAGCTCAGAGTTACAGAAGCCTAAGTCCAACTTTCTGAAATCAGCAGGATGAGAAAAAATGTAGTCTAAATCTACTTTTAGATCAGGGGTGGGGAACTGTGATCCTTTTATGACATGGATTTCAACTCCCAGAATTCTTGAGGCAGCCATGCTGGCTCAGGAATTCTGGGAGTTGAAGTCCACTAGTTATAAAGGGCCCATAGTTTCCCACCTCTCGTTTAGATGATTAAGATCACCACTTTCAATTGATCTCAGAAATCCACTGGAAATGAATAAAGTTGGTATAACACTGGACTAATATTTTTACTACCTGACCTTAATCTAGCCATTCCGCCAAGGTAATCTTAAAATTTGGGTAATCTTAATTATGGCCCTCACCTTTGTGACATCCAGGTAATCTTTCAGGCCTTTTGTCATGCACCAATATCGCTACACATTCAGAGCATACAAAGTCGCTTTACTTGTATTTGGACTTGCAGCACTGATACAAAGGTACTTCAGGTCATCATAAAAATTGAAGATGGGGGATTTATTCAGCCTTGTTGAATAGACTGGAAAACAAGAGAAAATGCAGCATAAAATGCATGCTCCTTACTTCAGTTATCCGTCTAATTACACCTGTTCTGGCAAGAATAAAAGACATGCTTATAATTGAGGAGTAATCAAGTCCCTGGTGAAATCAATCATAAACAAACTAGCAAGCAAGCAAATAAACAAAACTCCCGTTAATTTTAAAGGAGCAGATTTGCACCCCCCAGAAGCCAAGCAGGAATCTCACCCTCAATTAAACAAACATTTAATGTATTAGTGCAGGTCATATTGAGACTGTCACAGTGACAAGATGTAAAATTCCAGGCACCATAATCCTTAACAGGTGAAATAACATGCTAATTCATTGCACTGCAGTTTCAAGGCAGGGGAGGGAACCTACAATCAAACTAAAAATATGTTGGCTATTTAATTTTAACATTTAATATTTGTCTTACTAGAACATTACTACAGCAATGTACTGTAAAGTATTGTGCAAGCTATAGTGTTCCCTGTGATGCTCTACGGAAGCAACTTTTGCACTTTGAAGAATCATGATGTCTTTGAACTTTGATGTTCGATTCCTGAGAATATTGTAGACAGCCAAGAAAACAAATCAATGGATAATCAAACACATCAAGCCAGAAGACCTGATCCCTTGTCGCCTACCCCAGAAATCTGTATGATTGGATGAGTGATTGAGTTTTGAATTTTATTGTATAGGATTGTTTTTAATTGTGATTGTTTGCCGCCTCGAGTTCCCCCTTGGGGTGAAGAGAGGCGGGGTATAAATCTAATAAATAATAATAATAATAATAAAGTTCTCACTCAAGTCACAAATAACAAGGCTTCAATTATCTTACTTCAGACACTTTATGCTAGGGCCCAGCTCTCTGGAAAAGGATATAATGCTGGGAAAGGAAGAAGGAAAGGGAAGAATTAGCAACAGAGTGGATGGAATCAGTTACAATAGTGATGAGCACACTGTTGGAAGACCTGAAAGAGCAGGTTAGGGACAGACTGCCATGGAAATCTGGTTGTAAGGAGTTAACCACTTGGTGGGACATAATCATCAAGTATCAATGTACTACAGGATTGTGATTTTGGCAACCACTGCTGCTGAGCCACTCCAAAATTATCAGAAGGGGACAACTCGCTGCAGCCAACTCACCATGGCCAAACGGCTGTAGCCAACTCACTGTGGGCAACTCACCATGACCAACTCACTGCAGGACAACTGTCCATGGGGCAACTCACCATGGGAAAATTCAACAATTCAATTATTGAAAATATTTTTTCAAAAATATTTTAATTTTTGTCCTTCACATTTCATTTTGTCCCTCTTTTGGCATCCTTTCTTTAATGATTCTATTTTACCATTTTTTTTTTCCAAATTACTGTGACTCTTATCCCATGGCGAGTTGCCCTATGGCGAGTTGGCCATGATGAACTGTCCCATGGTAAGTTGGCCATGGTGAGTTGGCCACAGCAAGTTGTGTCTAGACCCTAAAATTAGAGCCAGGCTCTCTTTGTTCAGATGTTCCAGGTGCTGGAAAAGCCCTGGTTCCTTAAAGATTATGCTATGCATTAACAGATACACGAATTTCTGTACATGAATGATCTTCTGGGAGGGATTCTCAGAGGAAGAGGTTGGAGCAGCTCCCAGGTTGAAGTGCTGCAATTCAGAGTTTATTGTTTTACCAATTACCTCAGCTTGTAGAAACCAAAAAGGATGGTACTTGTATGCTAAAAAAATAGCTGAAAATTCCCTCAGCAGGTACTATGTAGCTAATCTTAGCTGATCACAAAAAAGCTAAGCAGGAAAGAACCTACGGTAGGTAATAATTGGATCTGACACCACTAAGAAATCAAAGAGTGTTTGATAAATCAGGACATTAAGAGAAGGAGGAAGCAATGACAGAAACTTTCTTATTGCCAAGAAAACTGCATCAACATGTCCATGCAGTTGATAGAGCTGAACTTAACTTGAGGGAAAATTTATTGTTATCTTTTTATATGAAAAAGCTAGATGAAAATGTTTTTTTTTTTAAAAAAAATATGTCTGTAAACCATGGGTCAATGTTTCAGGTGTTATTTTCTGCCAACTATACGCATATGCAGCTATCTATTTTTTCCTATTTCAGAGAGGAAACGTCTCCGCCCGCCCCCCCCCAAGGATTAGTGAACATACATGACTAGTGAGGGGCATTTTTTTTGCTAGGTAATTCATTCTGTAGGACAAGTTGATGGCAACACTAGGAGAGCAGTAGGTCTCATTGTAACTTGATAAAGGCAAATTGTGCAGAATCTGGTTTCTCTACCCAGATCAGCTCAGATAAATATTTGTTCCCTACAATTGAATAAATCCAGGCACATAATTAATAAACAGCTTTACCACCAACACCCACTATTCCCTAGGTGGATAGCTGTGCCCACATTTGCATATATTGGTGTACATTATGTATCAATATACAGTATATTGACAAGAATATATTCTACATGCCTCTAAATATACATTTGTTTGTTAATATACTGTACATTGATGCTCATACTGGTTAGAAAACAGTACACTGGCTTTAAGGGAATCCACAGCCGTCAACTTGACTTCTCCAAGTATAGCCCTATAGCACTGATGATGTTACCTAATTTAGTAATGAAACGTCCGCAAGAAAACCACCAAGCTCAGACAGCACCATAAAGCCCACTGTAGTGCTTCAAAAACTGGACTGAATGAGGGACAAAAAGGGAAGGGTCGTTCTTCCCTCACAATTCCTACTTTCTGGACCGGTTTCTAGTATGTTATGAAATCTCAACTACAAGCAGGCTGGCATTTAAACATGCTCAAATCCCAGAACTACAGGTGCCTGATCTTTGGCTCACCATCACAATGTGGGGGGGAGGGGGGATAAAAAAAGAATAAAAGAAAGTAATATTGCAAGGTGCAGATAAGACTGAAAAGCAATATTGCATCCAGCAAAGGCATCTGTTTCAAACACTAATTCTATTGTATATGTGTTGTTATGTTCTGTCACCTTTTAGCTAAGAAGGTACTTCTCTAGCTACGCCAAGAATACTTAGGGAAAGAAGCTTATTGTGTTGCATTGTTCATTAAGCATGCTTTATGCATCCCCAGGGTGAGTGTTGGAAACAGAGAAAGTCTTTGGGAGCGTCACACACACCTGCTACGCATTTGGATAACAAATCCACAAGAATAACAGATCTCTTACTGCTATTCCTGTGGTTAAAATGAAGCATGCTTGTCAATAGCCTTTTTTCCCCAGACTGGAGCTCCCAAGAAAGCTGGGTTCATCCTAAATTCAAACAGATTTTTTTAAAAAAAATTTCCAAGCTAAAGTGACACAATTGGATTTCTGCAGTACTTTGATTCTGATTTATATCAGCAGGAGAACCATGGAAGGACTCTTTGACAAATTGCTTTCTTAATCAGCAAGGGGAGAGCAACGATGAGGGCATTGCTTGAACTGCAGTAACCAGGATGTCAGTCTTTCTACTTAATGATCAAGGCACCATTGCAGGGATCTGTGTCATTTTTAAAAAAAACTTAAGAACGTATTCCCAGGTTTTATTACAAATTCTCATAAAATCGTCAGTTCACTGGAGACTACGAAAAGCCAATGGCAACAGAAGATGAATGTGCCTTGATTTTATTGCTCAATGAATTATTACAAGGTTAGTTGAGAGAGAGGGGGCACAAAACATACTTTATATGACAGTCTACAAGCCAACATTGGCACATTCATTCATTCATTCATTCTACTTCTATAGTCTCCCATCTCACTCAATGACTCTGGGCAGATTATGATTAAAAAATAATAATATAATCAAAATATTAAAAACATTCAAAAATAATTAAAACATCCAAAATAAATATACATAGCAGCTGAGATACTTGGCCAGTTATATAGAACGGTCCACACCCAATTTTACAGTTTGTTGGTCTTTTGAACTGAGTGCTTGCTTGGTTCATGAAGGATTCCAAGACATTTTGGTATGTCAACAATTGCCAACTTTAAGTTTAAGTTTCATGCAAAATTGCATGAAATGGAGATGCAAGTGTCTCCTACCACCCGTTGAAAGCTCCAGTATTAAAACTAAAAGCTGGAATGTCAATGATGCTGCCTGACCTTTCATTCTCATTTTTGGCCCCACTTATCCAACCATCTTTCTACTCAAAATTTATGGAGGAGAGAACTAAGCACCATCTGTAGTTCATCCCACTCTTCTGTCTTTTTCACCAAGGTTATTTAAAGGGTTTTCGATTGCATATCCAGGTAAAATGATTGCAAACAATTTTTAAAGGAGACTAGAGATCTTGAAAGTGATTCTTAGAGCCCAAGTGAGCAAATTCATCATGCACACAGTTTACCTGTTATTAGTCAGCCCTGCTATACTGAGATATATGTGTATTTCTTGTGAAATTATAATGAGAATTATTTCTGTATCTGAATCTATAAACATAAATCAAACTATACCCATTTTATGCAAATCTGTGTCTCCTTTAAAAAAAATGAATTACATAGCAAGGAATCATAACTATAAATGAATTGGCCCAGCATCTTCTAGTGAAAATTACAATGAAATAAATCATATAACAAGAAAAAAATAAGACAAGAACAGCACGGTTCATCAAGGTAAGTACAAAATGAAAACTAGACATAGGATATATTCAGTGGCTTCTACTAGTAATAGCAACAACTACACAATTCACAACTTTCCTAGATATTTTCATAAATTAATCTTGCAACAGCTGATCTGTAATTGCTGGTTGGGATTGATTTGAAAGTTTGCTGACACTGGCAGAAGGAACTTAAGGTGTCAGATATAAGATAAAGGGTAGTTTAATAGCATGAAATCACAGATACAGCTTCAATATTTAAATGCAAAAGAAGTCCTGCTAAGAGATATTATTGCAATTTTCTATTATTACCATTGAGGGCAAATCATTGATTTATGAATGTAAATGTCTTTTTATGTGGAGTGTGAAGGATATTATAAAAATATTTGCCATAGCTGATAAACATTGTTATGTTTATTAGGTACGATGGTACCTTGGTACTCAGCTGCTTTGAAACTCGTCGAATTTGTTATTCAATGCATGAATGCATTTTGATGTACTTTTGTCCTAGTACTCATAGGTCAGCGGTGGCAAACCTTTTTTTGGTCTGCGTGCCAGAAGTGTGGATGCACACGCGTCCATGTGCATGCAGCCACATGCCCTGCACCCCCCATGCATGTGTATGCGCACGCGCAGCCATCCCACCACCTGGCGCGCTCTCCCACACTTGTTCCGAAGCACAGCTGATAGTCTTTGGAGATGCGTGCACATGCGCATGGGGTGGGGGTGGTGTTGCACGCGCCTGCACAGGTGGGGGGTCATGTGCACTTGCACACACGACCCCACCACCACCCCACGCACATGTGCACGTGTCTTCACAGCCAGAACACAGAGCAGCTGTGTTTCCGAAACGGCTATGAAATACCACTAAGGACTTTGGGTGGGT
>JANHGC010009407.1:123285-138520 GCA_027560395.1 Boaedon fuliginosus | reverse complement strand
GGGGGGGAGTTCCCAGGGTATGCAGATGCCCCAGGAGGAAAAAAGAGGCCCATTTTTCATCTCCCCCACCTCCAGAAGAGAGAGAGAGAGAGAGAGAGAGAGACAGAGACAGACCTGGGGAGAGAGAAAGAGAGTGAGTGATAGAAAGAAAGGGGGGAAGAGAGAGAGAGAGTATGGCACAAATGAGAGCATGAATGAAAGCAAGTGAATCACCAAAAAAAATTTTTCTTGTTTTGGTCCCCCAAAACTAATGTGCGTCTTATACTCCGAAAAAAATGGTGCTTGATTCTATTATTGTAGAGATACCAAGCTGGACTGCAAAAAATCTAGATGGCTGATAAGTGGGAGGAGAGAGATAGAGACAGAAAGCATTCTTCCCTCTGTCATCTTTTGGTTATTAGTATTTTGCACCACAAAAATGTTACATTTAATTATTGAAACATATGAAAAAAATCTAAAAGGCACTTGTGCTTCCAAGCATTAATAATATAACAAACAAACAAAAAACCCTCATCAGAGGTAATACAGTTATTTTAAAAATTGCACTTACGTAAACTTTTTTAAAATATTAACAGAACAACTGAGTCTTCCTGCATGGTATTAAACTTCTTGGTTATAATTTCAATTTAGAAATACATAGAAATCTCAGGGGGGAAAAACAAAATGGTGATGTTTTCTAAATTAAAATAGAATAAAATAGAAATACTAATTGTCTAATTAAAACATCAGTGTTTTTCATGTCAGTTGATGATCTGTTAACTCTTGTCAGGTGTGCTGCGATTAGAGCAAATATTTGCTTTAATCAATAATAGTCTTTAATTCCAAGCAAAACAGGTTAGGAACGGTTCAGTTATTATGCAAATATTATCCATCTGGAAAATTACATATGAAATCAGAATATGCTAAATAAGAGACATTATCTTCAACAGCAAAGCATTACATATTTATTGAAAGTTCAGTGTGATACCAATTTCCCCCATTTATTTTCAAAGTTTGGCATTGAATTGAGCCATCAGTTTTTCCAACCTGATTGCTAAGGCAACATCTCCCCTGATTGTCAGCTTTCCAGACATGAAAGCCATCGTTGGCTTTAATTTGCCTGGAGGGGGGGAAAAAGATAAAATACATTAAGCCATCAAAAACATTTGGAATATCTCCCTCTCTGAATCCTTCTATTGAATTTGATAATAGCACCTGGGTGGTTTTGCAGTAAATACATCTCCTTACTTTAAACAGCAGTGATGTAATATGAGATTCTATACTTTTTTTTGTTTAGTAATGTCATTTAAATATGGCCAAAATCCATATCTCTGTGATACTACCAAAATGAACTAGAAGGATATATGTTTTTTCAAGTTCCCCAGAAGAATTCAAGATGTCACTCAAAAGCAAAACAAAAAAAAGCAAGAAGCATAAAACTCTAAATATCAGGCCATTAAGCCTGTTAGTCAAAGTTAAACTTCTGGTTTAATTTTTAAACTTTCTTCTTTCTTCCCTTACTTATATTTATGGGAACATGTTGCCTAAAGATGACCTCCAAAGATCCTTGAAAGCTTGAATAGTCAACCCTGCTATGTCCTTTTGGTTGCTTTTAATAAAGATATCACTAAATTTTGGATTTATGTTCTCTACCTCCCTGTAGGGATCAACATGGCTGTAATTGTTTTTATTAAAATCATAGTTTCCTTGACATCTCAGGCAAACAGCACATGAAGAGGACACAGAAGATGTACCCTATAACTATTCCCTCTATTTTTTCAATGAAAGCTCTGAAACAAGCACTTTGTGTTTTCAATTAAACAAAACTTCAACCATATTTTGCCAAGGAAAATACAGTAATCTGATCTGCATATTTTGTTAAATTGGGAATTTATCTGTAAACACACTTGGCCGAGTTTGCCAAAGCTAAACCAAAATTAAATACACCACCTTGGAACTTAGCACAATGGTGTCAACTACCCAAAACCTGTGCCAAAACTGAGCACAAATCCAAAAATCCAGTAATCCAATTACAATCCAGTAACCCAATCGCTTATGATCTTTGACAGCTTGAACTCTCCTCTTCAGATCCAGACAGGGATCCATTTTTAGGTTACTCTGCCTTGATGGAAGATACACAAAACATTTTCGACAGAAAATTCCTTTATCCTCCAGGCTGAGATTAGTGTCATCAGCACACACAATATTCCAGATTAGAATGTGGAGTCATATGGTGTTGTCAGAAACCGATGAACTAGAAACAGATCCTAGGCAGGGAAAAGCTTCATTGCTAATAAGAGAAAGAGGATCTCTGAAGTTGCGATTGACTTGGTAACGGGCACCTCCACAATTCAGAAGGATAGTACTCAGTGCAACTACTTGCCTCTGCAATTTGATGCCAATTTATTTCCCTCCTCCAGACTAAAAGATCAAGAATTCTAGAATCTTCTAGAATCTTCTATGTTCATCTCCTGCACCATCTTTTGAAATGTGGGGCAGTGTGTATGTGTGTTAACAAGTAGATTTTTGTGGTGGCAGAGTGCCTTAAGAAGATGGCTTCAGTCATCAAGTTAAGGCCCTTGGGATAGGAAATCTGAGCATGTCAAGGCTGAAGGCCCACTTCTCTCCCCTAGGAAGCTTGATTATTTATTTATTTATCTATTTATTTATTTATTTATTTATCTATTTATTTATTTATTTAGATTTTTTTTAAAAAAAATTATTTATTTATTATTTATTTGATTTATACCCCGCCTCACTTCCCCGATCAAGGGGAACCCGAGGTGGCTAACAACAATTCTACAGCATTCACAATAAAAATCATCTAAGGCCACAATCACACATTGGGGGTGGGGGGCAAATTAATTCCAGGCCTTCCACCGGAGCCAGATCTTTACGGCTTTACGGAAGGCCAACAAGGTTTATACCCTGCCTCTCTTCCCCGGTCAAGGGAAGACTTCAGAGACTGAAGTAGGCGTCTCCCCAAATATAGGAAAAGTTCTCTGTGTTTCTGCTTTCTTGTTAAGGATTAACTATGATCTGTTGGTCTCAAACCATTTACCTTCAACTGAAGGCGGGTAACTTTTTTAAAACCTTACGTCCTGTCTGTGACCCAGAGGATGATGGGTACAAAAGTAGAACATCAGTTAAAAGTGAAGTTGGTGTCAGTTTTGAGTAACTAGAGCAGCATTGTGTTTTGAGGTGGGTACTTCCCCACCACCATTAATTCTCAATTTGAACGCCTGTGCATCATTAATTAATTGCGAAATGTTAGCATAGGTTTTGAATAGAAACTAAAAGTTGAGTTTAGTACCACCCATTACAACTTCAGTAAAACTTCCCCTTGACCGGGGAAGTGAGGCGGGGTACAAATCTAATAAATAAATAAATAAATACATACATAAATACATAAATAAATGAAGAAGATTACCTCCATCAATTGAGCACAAAATTCAATACCATTCCAGCTAGCTGTCTCTAAAAATAGTAACCATTTCAAAAAGCAATAACCCAAATGAAAGATTGGGGTGGGGGAATCTGATTAAACAAGGGTAAACATTTTCAAGCTACTTACCTGAAAACATTTTTACAAAGTCACTACCAGACATGTTCATAATCACATCGACCTTTCCAGGTGCTTCACCAATTCCTGCACTGCCGCCTTTGTTCTTAAGATCAATGTACCATGTTCCTCCTTCTTCACCTAAAACAAGAATAACAATCCATGGATAGGAGATAAAATTAGTGGTATGTTTCTTTCATTTACAAGCTAAACAACTTCAATATAACTATTTGAACTATTATTTTCACTGAAATACCCGTAAAAAATAGAAGAGAACACAACTAAAATCCAATTGTATGGGATCCTAGTTCTGTTGGTAATGATTTCAATAGCTTTTAAATCACTTTCAACTCCATCTTTTGATTTCCCCGTGCAATGTAGATTTGTATCCTGCTCTTCTTCTCAGTTCCAGGGCATGATATGTAAGCTTTTCAGCTACTTAGCAACAGTATTATTTAAAAAAGCTGGTATCCTACAACCTTTGATCCACATTCAGTCATGCAGGGCAGGTGCGATCTAAGTCAGTCGTAAATGAGTCAAGGACTACTGATTTCCCCATACAGGTAGTCCTCATTTAGCTATTGCTTTGTTTAGCCACTGCTGCAACCGTCCATGCATCCTTCTTGGCCTGCACCTCTCTTCCACATGCTCTACTGAAACCACATGGTTCTCTCGCACAACTCCCCTCCCCCCAACTCTTTCCCATCCAGGCTGCCCTGCATATGCCTTCCCTGACCTATGTTACACCTTTTGGTTACTCCCACGTACCCTTCCCAACCAACGCTGCCTCCCCACCTGCAATGTCCCCGACTTGCTCAGTACCTCTCATATATTCTTAAGCACTTCTAAGCACCCTTTCCTCCCTGCACCCTCTAAAAACACTGGGCATCCCTCACATAGTCCCATGACCATCATGCAACCTTCTTGAACAGCTCCACTTCCCCACACGGCCTATTGACCTACACAGCATCTCTCACACACATCCACACACCTGTCCAAACCTGCAGACCACCTCTCATTTATCCCCATTACACCCCAATTCCTACACCCCACTACATCCCCTCTTTCCCTTCCCCACCTGGTGGCTATCTACCTGCCTATTGGCCTTGAACCTGCAGCTTCCTGCTGGCTTCCCCTGACTTTCTCCTTGTTAGCTTACCGCAAGCAAACTAAATGGGGAAGTTGGCAGGAAGTCAGAGGTCATGCCTGCTCCCACTGCATTTTGCCTACATGTGGTCTTTCTGTTTCCCTGTTCAGTTAAGGAAGTATCTCTGAAATGACCCAACAGGACAGAGATTGTCTAGTGGATTCCTAAACGCTTAATTACATGAGGCCATCTAGTACAATGTCTTAAAATGTGTATAGAATCCTTACCGGATAATTCAAACTGATAAACTCCTTGAGTTGCCTTTACAATATCTTCATTTATCATTCCTTTTATAAGTTTAAATGTTTCTGCTACGGGCCCTGCTGGTTTATCTGGAGCGAAGTGTACATGTAGTTTGTCTCTATCAGGTCCTTCGGCCTTTGTTTTATCAGGACCTTCATTTTTCACAATATCTTGTTTTTTTCCTTCTTTGAAGGTTGGAGAAGCTCCTATAGGGCCATCAGCAAGAAGTAAAATTAGTACTTGTGTTTTAGTAAAGGATGATTTAAAATCTCCAGAGAGACCTATTCTTAATTCAGTCTGATTCTACCATTCTGTATTCAGGATCAAGATTTTCTTCTCATTTTCAAGAGTTTTCTTAGAATTTCTATTGCACAGAAAAAAAGATTGGAATTTCTATTGAACAGAAAAAAAGATTGGCAATCATAAAAACTATCACACGTGAACAAACTAAATTAAAGGGTGGTGATACAACATAGCCTGATAACAATGAAAGCACATGTTTATTTACAATTAAAATAAAAAAGATACAGGGTTATGCCAGTTTTACTGAGTCAACCAACGAGCCACAATTAGCCACAAAAAATGCTTCGTCCTACATTATTTATTTAGCATATAACGATGTTACATTAGTCAGGACTACAATGCTAATTCAGATTAGTAATTTGACTGACTGCTAGCCTGGCTTGGTTCACACACCTACAAACTTCCCAAGGTGTGGCACAGGGAGTATGCTAGCTCTGCATCAGAAAGAAAGCCACCTCACAAACAGGCATTGCAATCAAAAAGGTCCAGCACCAGCAGGAATCTAACCGCCTGCACAAAGCGCCGGCTCATCTCCCAATCGAAGTGGTAGCTATTTATCTACTCGCATAGAACTGCTAGGTAAGCAAAAGCCGAGGCAAGTGTCAGGAGCTCACCACGCCACCCACTGCTAAGACTCAAACCGCTGGAGCAATGACCATCTCCAGTGTCATTCATCACAATAGCAATAGCACTTAGACTTATATATCGCTTCATAGTGCTCTACAGTCCTCTCAAAGCGGTTAACAAGGTCAACATATTGCACCCAACAATCTGGGTCCTCATTTTACCAACCTTGGAAGGATGGAAGTTGGAGTCAACCTTGAACTGGTGAGATTTGAACTACCGAACTGCTGGCAATCTGGAGTCAGCAGAATTGGCCTGCAGTACTGTGCCACCACAGCTCTTGTCCTACATATTCTACAAACCATATTGTCTGAACTAGCACAATAACCTATATAAAAACCGAACAAACTACATTATGGTTTATTGTGATTCATGAATCCAGCTATTGGGTTGTCTCCAAACGAGTTTGTGCAATAACCAAAGTCTTGATAGAACCAATCCATTTTCCCCAGTCTTGCAAACTTTACATCAGAGGTGCCCAAACATGGCAACTTAAAGACTTGTGGACTTCAACTCCCAGAATTTGCTGGGTGAGGAATTCTGGGAATTGAAGTCCACAAGCCTTAAAGTTGCCAAGTTTGGACACCTCTGCTTTACATGTTCTGTAAAGAATTCCAGAATTCTTTCCAGAATTGATCTGGAGAAAAATGAAAATTATGAAGGACAGCGGGAGGCCTTTCCCACTTCCCCCTCTTCAATGCTGGGCTAGTCAGTGCCAGAGACAAAATAGTTTCTCACCTTGGGCTTCCATTTTCATTGCTATCGTATCAGGATCCACATCTAAAAAAAAATCTGGTATCAAAGGATAACCTAAAAAGCAAATAGAAATAATAAAGGGTTTTTTTTAAAAAAAAGATTTACTCTTCATATAATAATATCAAACCATTAATTTAAATCCGATGTGGCAAATATTGGCGTTATTTAAAGCAAACAAATGCAATTATACATGCATACACATCTTTAAATATTTGCAAAGATCCAGTCCAGAAACCAGAATGGGCTACAATTTCCAAATGTAAACACACATACAAGCTGTGGAACCCACTAATCGCATCTGAATTATTTTTCAGACCAATTGTCTAAAACACAGAATTTCATGGGAGAGATGGAAGTTTGGGGAAACTTGCCGGGTCTCAGCCATACACCTGCATTTACAGCCGTTTGCAGTATCCTGCGGTCACATGACCATACTTGGCTGACAATTGGCATTTTTGTTTTTCAGCAAAACTGTGCCACAGCACAGGGGTCCCCAACCACTGCATCATGGCCCACTACCAGGCCGTGGCTTATTTGGAATTGGGCTGCGTGAGCAGCAGGCCGGCACGAGCAGCTCACTCACACCAGTGTTGGGCCGGCACACATGTGTGCGCAGCTCCACATGCAGTCGAGCTGTGTACATGGACGAGGCGCCTGCCCACCACTCATGTGAGCTGTGCATGCGTTTGTCGCTGGCCTGCCACTTGTGCACCTGGTTCCCCTCTCCCCCCCACCAACCAGGCTGCCAAGCTGCAAAAATTGGGGACCATTGCCATAGTGAATGGGTTTGTTTAATGACTATTTTGTTTAATGGCTGTGGCATTCGCTTAATGACCACCGCAAGAAAGATTGTAAAATCAAGTCTATCTCACGATTTACAACCATCAGAACTTATGATCCCTACAAACAGGCACCATTATGGTCATATGTCTTAAGCAAGGTCTTTGGCACTATAAAATTCAGCTATCTGTCTGTGAGATCCAGTTCCCTCCTGGGTTATTAAGGTGCTCAGGAGATGGGGTGGGTCCATGAAATATCTCTTTTGAGTTGAGGGGGTGGTTCCTCAGTCATGAAAGCTTCTCAAGAAACTGTGGGTGGACACTTCAATCCTGGACAGTTAATGTCCAATCTCTACTTTCCCTTTGGGGAGAACACCCCCAACACCAACTGGGAACAGCCCGAGAGACAGGAGGAGAACCACTGCAACACGATGCCCCCCCGCTCCCAACCCCCTGAGCCACCCCAGAAGGATACATCCACATTACCTGGAGCGACTGCATATACATCGAAGTTCTTAATCCCTTCTTCTCTCAATAAAACCTCATCAATAATGAAGTTCCCGGTGAAACTTTTTGGCTTTGATAAAATACAATAGGCAGCATCTGCTAAAATGTCTGTTTTCCTGCATTGTTTTTCCACACCAGCTCCTGCCAGCATATCCATCGCAGAGGTGTATATAGCTAAAAACACAGAAGAATGGATTGATTGAATAGTGATTTGTTGATAGTATAGGTGGTACCTCGCTCAATAGTAGTAACTGTGAGAGGGATCTTGAAGTTCTAGTGGACAACCACTTAAATATAAGCCGGCAGGATCTTGCAGCATTGCCAAACAAGTCAATGTAGTCCTAGGTTGTATTAACAGAGGGATAGAACCAACATCACGTGAAGTGTTAATACCACTTTATAATGCCTTGGTAAGACCACACTTGGAATACGACCTCCAGTTTCGTTCACCACGATGTAAAAAAGATGTTGAGATTCTAGAAAGAGTGCAGAGAAGAGCGACAAAGATGATTAGGGGACTGAAGGCTAAAATATATGAGGAAAGGTTGCTGGAACTGGATATGGGTTTAATGAAAAGAAGGACTAGGGGTAACATGATAGCAATGTTCCAATATATAAGGAGCCGCCATAAAGAAGAGAGGAGGTGGCGGGTGGGTCAAGCTATTCTCCAAAGCACCTGAAAGCAGGATAAGAAATAGCGGATGAAAACCAATCAAAGAGAGAAGCAATCTAGGACTAAAGAGAAATTTCCTGACAGAACAAGCAAACAGTGGGACGACTTGCTTCCAGAAGTTGTGAATACTCCAACACTGGAGGGTTTTAAGAAGAGACTGGACAACTATTTGTCTGAAATTGTATGGGGTTTTCTGCCAGAGCAGGGGGTTGGACTAGAAGACCTCCAAGGTCTCTTTCAACTCTGTTATTCTTCCTGCTCTGCAAAAGGAATATAGAAAGTGCAGCCTTGGGCAAATGGTCAGATGCTGCTCACAGTATCCACTCACACCCCAGACACCTGTTGCAGTTCTTATCCATTCTCAACGAGTTCCCCTTGACCAGGGAAGAGAAGCAAGGTATAAATCTAAATAAATAAATAAATAATAAATAACCACCCCAAGAGCTTTTTATCTGGCTCCATTCTTCACTTCATCTTACTAGGCCCAATTCCAAGAACAGCTTTGTTTTGAGCACCTCCATTTTCTAATAAGAGCCTCGGTGGCGCAGTGGTTAAATGCAGCACTGCAGTCTCTGCTGACTTGTTCAGCAGGCTCTCAGATCGAATCCCACCAGGGTTCAAGGTTGACTCAGCCTTCCATCCTTTCTAAGGTCAGTGAAATGAGGACCCAGATTGTTGGGGGCAATAAGCTGACTCTGTAATTGCTTGGGGAGTGTTGGAAAGCTCTGATAAGCAGTATATCAGATCTGAGTGCTATTGCTATCCATGTTGTAAGCCACCCAGAGTCTTTCGGGAGTTAGGCGGCATAAAAATTAATTAAATAAATGTATAAATAAATAACTAAATAAATTTGCTTTCCTGAATAACAGAGCTCTCCATTTTCATCCATAGCCTGTAAGGGAAAAGAATCTTCAATTCTAGCATCGCTGATTATTATGTATTAGGTTCTCCTATGTGTGATAAGCTGCAGTTCTCAGAAAAAGGAGAAGCAATTCAAGCTCATTCCTTCTGCAGGGGAAAAAAGCACAAGAAAATGTTGACTAGTGCTACAAAGTTGTGTTAAAGCAGAGGTCTCCAAACTCGGCAACTTTAAGACTTGTGGATTTCAACTCCAGTTGAAGTCCACAAGTCTTAAAATTGTTAAGTTTGGGGACCCTTGTGTTAAAGAAATCCAGAGTTGTATATTTAGTATCATTAGTAAAGAAGGAAATTAGACAACAGTATCTCTGTTTTTTTTTAATGTTCTTGATATTTCAGCTCATAGTCTCAACAAAAAACATATTCCAAGGGCTGCATTTTAGTCATTCTTGAGAAGAGCAGCCACTTATTTAATTTTAATTTTGGATTTTCAGGTTCTTGGAAAGTGAAGCATAGAGGATCTTCATGAAGAAAATGCAGCCTAGAATTTCATACATGGACACTCAAAGCATTTCTTTCATTGGTTTCTAATGCCATTCCCCCCACTTTTTTTATAGGTACACAGTCTTGTACAATGTTCATCACCTGGAACCTGACAAGCTTCCAATCCACAATGATCCAGAATCCCAAGAGTCCTGCTTCTAACAAGTGGTCTATGCTGAAAGACACAAGAAGCTCATGCATCAGGAACTTAAATGCCAGATTGATATTGTCTGCATTGCCATAATGCTGTCTTGTATTGGCTTGACGTTGGCACCAACAGCTCAAGTGTGCTTAACAATAACCTAGAGCGACATGGAGTGGTACAGAGTTACTGTTGCTTTTGATCGATGCTTGGAAGTCATAATGCTTTGCATGTGATGAACAAACGATAAGCAACATGCTTGATTGTCTTTGTGTTTGTTCTAAGTGATGTGTCATTCACACATCTTTTTCTTATGTGCTAACAATATACGTCTTTTCCCAGACCTTGAAGTTTGACCTGAAAGTGCTAAAATGCAATTATATTTCTGCTTTACCAAAAATGGAGAGGTTGTTTCTCAATTATTTTTAATAATGAGCTTTGCCAGTGATGCAACAACAAAAAGGAAGCATTGCTGTGTGTTATTTTTCCTAGGCTGTCTGTAGATGCCAAAGAACACAAATAATATTCTTGAAGGTGAAATTGATGCAATACAACATCCTGCAGTCCCCATCAAAATGATCTACTGTAAAAAAAAATAGTCAGTTGAGAAGAGTCATTTTTCACCAGTCAGAGCCCATTAGCTTTAATCTCCTGGTATTCTCATTAGGATTTTCATCCCCTGATCTTACTGATTTGAAGAAAAAGTTGTTTGGGGACTTAAACAATTGAGGAAACAAATAGCTCACATATAACAGCCAACTAATTGGTATCTTATGACATGTTTACTTAGGCACATTCAAATCATCTCTGTAGTTAGATAATGTATTAGAGAAACAATTTGTTCCTTAGGTCATTTATTTCTCAGCCCAATTTGTCAGAAACTGGGACATTCATTCTAGGATGGTGAACAATGAACATAAAAGCAGCTCAAGTGTCTGAGTTGGTCAGGATTTACTATGATCAGTGTCCCAAAGAATCAGGGCCATAAGATAAATCAGGAGGAAGCCATTTCCAGGAACAAATGACCTAAGCTTCAGCACCTTGCTGAAATAGTAATGGCAGTAGGAACAGTGACTAATGAAGAGCAGGATAGCAAGGAAAAGTTTAGTCTGCAGATTCTCAGTAGAAGATTAATTGACTGAGCTCCCACAACATTCTACATAGTAATGTGGCTTGTGGACCTGTGATTTAGGGTGTGAAACCCAGCCCTTAAGGTTTATAAACTGTGTTTTATGGATCAGTATGTTATGTGAGCTCTGAAGTTGAACAGGGTTAAAGATCAGCAGCAGAAACTTTATAGAGCTAAGTAGAAGCTCACTAGCACCTTGAGACATTTGATGTGGTACCACATCCCCTGCCTGGAACAGTAAAGCTGCAGTGTTGACCCTCTGGATTAACAGATCAACCTACAGCTCCTCTGCTTGACATGCAGGTAGACAATAGACGCTGGTTGCCGGAAATCTTAAGCTTTCAGATGCCTCGTCCCTTTACGGTTGTTTTTCTCTTCTTGCACTTTGCAGAGCTATTTCTCAACGTGGCTGTCTGTTCCAAAGGATGAAAGAAGAATGTCACTGTCAAAAGTTCTTTCTGCTGTGTCCTGCATGCAGATGTTATTCTCTATATTAAATCCCCCCCTTTTTTTCTCATGTTATATTGACAGGCATGGCTGAAGACCCAAGGGATGCTGGAAGGTTGATTTTCATGTTCTTGGAAAGAAACAGATCAAGTATAAATTTGTAGTAGGGCTGTGCAACATTTCAGCATTGTTTCCCAAAAGGTGGTTGGGCGACACAGGAGCACAAACATAGCACCTGCCTGACATGATTAAAAACAGCTGCATGATCCTGCATGTCAGGTGCTGTACTTGCACAGTTGCAAACACTGAAGCACCTTTTGGAAATTGGATCTGAATCATTGCATTGTACTTATTTGTCCTGCCCTTGACTGAAAATCTAACCCAAAGATGAGAACTGTGTTAAAGGACGTGGATAGGTACTTTGTTACATTGTGTAATTATGTACAGACTTTTTTTTAATATACAGGAGATAAATTCTGCACTATTTATTATTATTTTTAAAACAAATAACTATTTGCCCATTAAAGGCTTCTAAGTGTACAAGCTAACACCTTGTTAGTTTTTATTTCTGCTTGCTATTTTATTATTCTGTGGTTCTGCGACAATTACTCAAAGTAAAAAGAAGAAAGTACCTTTTTTAAAGCGACAGAGCAAATGCAATTCGAAAACAGTGTTACTGGCCTGATCTTGGCAGGTAATCTGGTTGCAAGGAAAAAAAAAATATGTTTGTTATGCTGGCCTTCTTTTAGTCTTTGAGGAAAATGCAACTGACCTTAATTTTAATAGTTGACAATGTAATCCTTTTTCACATCTGCTTAGAATCTCACTAACACCAGTGAGATTTAGTCCAAGCTGAGTGTGCAACAGACTACACTTTATACTCTGCTCTACAGACCCTATTTCCACAGGTGAACACTACTGTCCTGCAAAACAGGCACGCACGCACACACACACACATGTGTGTGTGGGGTGTGTGTAAAACTTTCACACCTTGATTTCACTTTTAAAGGGCAGAGAAAAATAAAAGACTTTCTAACTGGGTGGTTTTCTTGGCAACAGTAAGATAGTGATTTCCTACTACTATTTTTGGAGACATCTTTTTAAAACTTCCCAAGTCCAACTATGCTTAGTTTTCTGAGCTATGCTAATATCAACAATGTATCTCTTAAAGGGAAGCTTTAAACCAGGTTTCAACCTAGAGAATTAGAGAGTAAACTATGTAGAGGATACCAAATGCAATATTTACAAGTTTTGGTGTAGATTTGAGTTAGGATAGGCCAGTGGGTTGGTCAAATCATGCATCGTGTATACTTGTACCCCAACTCTATTTCCAGCAATCAGGAAACTGGGGAAGAGCCAGCTGCTGTTCTGTTCCTTTTTGCTCTCCATGGGAGGACTTATAGTCTTTTTAATGGACTACACTACTACCACATATATTCTTTATACATATGTCTCTCTTAGGCCTTGGGAATTCTCTTAATCTTCTTCCCTCCATTCCCTAAGCAGATCTACTCATGTGGTGAGACTGAGATCTGCTGACCGCCATGAAGCACGTGTAAGTAAAGAGCCAGTGTCATCTCCATCTCCACCCATGTTCGTTTTCAACCAGTTCCTTCCTAATATTTCTCCCCTCTTTTTCAGATGTTCACCAAGACACATGGCACAGACTTACTCATCCATAGGAAAGTTTCACGTGTTAAGAAATCATTTAAATGACTTGGGTGGGGTCCAGTCACTCTGCAGTTTCTTAGGGGAATTAACCACAATAAGATTTGTACAAAGTCCACTTATACAGCCTTGCACACAGATAAAATAGTTGTCATGTGACTGGAAGAACAACTATTTTAGAATTATATCTTATAGAGTACTGTAGGGAAATTAGGGCTTCTAGATTTTCTTGAATGACCATTCCTAACATTTGTTAACATTGGACATTACACAAAGTTTCCATTCGTTATTACTTTTTATGTTTTATTTATGTCATGCCAATAGGTCTGACAATTAAGTTTGATAAACAAGCAGGAACAATATTTATATCCTGAAAAATTCTTGTGCAAACTTGGTTGCCTTAGATTAATTTTGTACAAACTCCTTTACCTGACCTCTTTAGAGGATCTGCTTTCCTGTTGAATAAATCCATGTTTGGCTGATGGTGTGCTGGTCATTCTTCCCAAGTAGAATTCTGCTGGATGTTTTATTTCTTTTTATTATCTGCACACAATTATATGGAGTAACAAATTTGCCCCTACAGTAGACTGAAGCTGCACTATGGTCTAAGAATTACACTGCAGTTCACGCCAAATATATTCTAAAATGGAGAGATTCTGTTTTATGGAAATAAGTTCTACATGCATAACAACTGATCTCTCCTGTATCCATTAGCTGTTTGCTTTTCAAAGATGCAATTAAGGAAACTTAATTAATGTATTTTAAACAGATTTTTTTTAAAAAAAAAAAACTTGGAAATTACTATAACAGAAGATGTTAAGTACTTCAATTAAAAGTTGATCAAGCTTGCCTGGAAGCTGGATGGCAATAAGTGTGCAGCTTAAATGCCAGGATTGTAAAGCTACACAGCTTATTTGAAGGATTCAGCTAAGCAACTGCAGCAAGTCACAAACAGCTGCATTCCAGTCTAATAAATGAGAAACCATAAAGTAAGATGATTTAAGGCTGGGAGTAACTGCATGTTGATGGCAGGAAGAAAACAGATGCAATAGGAGAAGCTCAAAGGTTGTAAGCAAAAAAAAAAAAAGCCAAAGAAGTACTCTGAAAGGTCTTAACTAGTTGGGTAATGAACTGTCTGCAAAGAAACAGCCAAGTTCAGAGAGCAACAAAAACCCAAACGAAGGACTTAACTGTAACAGGAAATGTATACGGAACTATTCTGTTTAATTTAATTTTTCTTTAATAATGATGTTACAATAGGAAAAGTTTCCCCTAGCCAAATACCAATGGCTTTGTCAGACCTGCCCTAGATAAATCCCTCGGAAAGAAAGACCCTCGACTCCATTTAGTTGAAGTGATAGGTTCTTTTACCAAGGATTAGTGGCTGCAGCAAAAGCAAGCCGAAAACAGACTGGTTCTCACATCTTTGGCTTCCAGCAAACTTGCCGCTCCCCTCTCCCCTTGCTCATCTCTACCCTCTACATGCCAATTGCCTACTTCCTCTCCCTGCCTTCCTCTAACTGCCCTCTGGAATCAGCTCCCTGTGGAGATCCGAACCGTCCCAAATCTGTTAGTCTTCCACCAGGCCGTGAAGACCTGGCTCTGCCAGCGGGCTTGGAATTAATGACTCCCCCAATATGAATGGATTGTATGTCTGTTATTGTATGCTTGTGTTTAATAATTTTATAGAATTGTTTTAACTTGTTAGATTTTATTGTTAGAGATTTTAGAATTTTATTATGTATTGATTTTTATTGTAATTTTTAAATGTTTTTTTTGCATAATAATTTTTATTTGTTTACAAAATTTAAAAAAAACATCTTCATATATTGAACATCGTGTTGCGTGAGGTTTTACATCTGTTTTTCTTAATGA
>JANHGC010009407.1:7662-19029 GCA_027560395.1 Boaedon fuliginosus | reverse complement strand
GCGTCCCCAAAGCGGGTAACCAGCGAACTGGGAGAAACCCATCCCTGCTCCTGTCTCATGTTAGTCTTAATTTATAATAGAAGTAAAGACTATAAACAAAAACATGCACTCAGGAGTGAGAAAGACAGCTTTCCCCCGTAGATGTTTTAAGATGTTTTAAGATAGGGATGTCCTACTTTTGTAACTTACGACTTGTGGACTTCAACTCCCAGAATTCCCTAGCCAGCATAATCTTAAAGCTGGAAAGCTTGGACATCCCTGCACTACTCACTGTTGTTTGATAGTTTGCTGCTTAGGCTAGCACTAGCCTAACACTATAGCGTGAAGGAGAGTTTTCCCCAAAATTTCTCCTAGGAAAGCCAATGACTTGGCAGTTGACTTTGAGAGATGCTGGCCCTTAGACAGCATTTCTCTGTGATAATAGAGGCTTTTACCTTTCCCACAGGAGGCAATCCTTTCCCATTGGCAGGTTTGAAACTGTGCTGTCTCTGCCAGTCAAAGATAGCATTTTTTTTATCGTTCCTTTTCTTTCTTCTCCTGGTTCACTCTGCCTAATGATAGCATCAGTTCTATCTTTTGTATTTATTTTAAAAAACAACTTTACTGTGTTATTTTTAAATTAATTTTAATGAATGTCTCACTGGGTACACTTTTGCTGTGACATACTGATCCAGGCTTGCTTGCTTACATACTGTTTTCATATTGTGTTTCAATTAGATTCTCACAGTGGTTTTCAGAAAGTAAGAAAAAAAATAAATGTATGTAACACCCCCACAACCTATAAAAGCCCAAAAGCTGCATAAAATAGTTAATAGGATTAAAACTGAATAAAAAAAGCTTAAGGAAAAAAACACCCTTCCCTGGTCTTGTGGGGATATTAAAATAGCTGTTTTGATTTTTTTTAATGTAACACAGATAATGTAATACAGATAAAGAAAACAAATAAATATTTATAAAGCATACCTTCTCATACTAGTTATTGTTGTTACACAACTACTCTATGACCTTTTTGGAATTTGTTTTTTAGTGATAGACCCACGGTGTTGTCAATTTATAAAATGTGCAAAATGATTTTATGTGCAGCTCAGTTAAAATTTAGATGCTGCCTTTGTTTTGATGGATAATAGTTCACAACATTAACTTTTTAACAACAGTTAATGATTTATTGATCCAAATATGACAGATTGCCTGAACGGAAAATGATTCTTTCCCAAACATAATTTTCACAGAAATTCTCTTCAGCAAGATTTATTCAGATGAAACGAATAGAGATATAAGAATTCCAACAAGGGAACTAATTTTTCAATGTGGAACCAATTTCTTTCAGTATATATTAGGAAAAAGTCTTTTTGAATCTCTTTCTCACAACCTTATTGTGAACTGAAAGCATGATAGCTCCCTTTCTTGATAACAGAAGTCTACAGCTGGCTGTTTACATAACAATCATTTGAATCTTTATCAGTCTGAGAATCGATTCTTACACAAGTTGCGGTTAATCACCACAGAAATCAATTTTCCCAATACCTAATTATAGCTATGTTAGAAGAGAGAGGACTAATAAAACATAATAGGTATTTCATAACATGGTATCTGAATATGGCTAGTGCTAAGCTACTTTGAGAATATTTCATGCAGCTTTCTGAAACTCTTTATACTATTCTTTTATTGAAGTAATGGGTATAATAGCACAACTGAGCTTTTAGAATTGAATCTCCTCTTTCGGAAACCTTCTGAGACTTCACATCCTTGTCTGGCTTTCAGCTTTCAGTTACTTGGTAGTTCATACTGCCGCCATTTCTACTCTACTGTGTGTTTATCCTGGCATCTTCCCTCTAAACTGTGACGGTTAGGGCTCTCAGTTTTTGTGCTGCCTATTATGGTGACTAAAAGGTAAAAATAGGAGTGGGGGGGAAACAAGATTAGAAGAGTCACAGCTTCTAGGTTATATTAGAGCCCTGGTGGCACAGTGATTAGAATGCAGTATTGTGGACCGACTTTGCCCACAGCCTGGAGTTCGATCCTGACTGGCTCAAGGTTGACTCAGCCTTCCATCCTTCTGAGGTCGGTAAAATGAGGACCCATATTGTTGGGGGCAATATGCTGACTCTGTAAACCGCTTAGAAAGTGCTGTAAAGCGCTATGGCGCGGTATATAAGTCTTAAGTGCTATTGCTATTGCTATATTTCAGATCACAAGATATTAATGAAGAAAACAATAAATCATCTTGGTCACATCCTGAGGGAGGAATAGAAAGGAAAGCTGAGTTTACCTAAAATTTCTTACTTCTGTAAGAATTAAACAGAAGAGACAATAAGGGCTAACAAGCAACACGCAAAGAGGTACATTCTAGCACAATTTTCTGCCTTAGATGTCTGCTTATTTCCCTGTACTTTAATCAAAATCTCAGAAAAACTGTGTTAGTTACGACTTTTTCCTAGCCCTGATATTCAACTCCTCACTTTGTTCTCTGCTCTGGTTCTGCTTTAAGATCAAAAATAATCTGAGATTCCTAGGTGAGGTTCTGTGGTGGACCAGTTGTCTCCAAAGTAGCAGATCAGTGAAGTGGCCAGCGGTGATTTCTGCTCAGTGAAAGCCTTTCCAGATAAAGGAGAGAAGGAGAGATCGCCCATCTGCGCTCCAAACATCTGCTCCTCTGGAGGAGACTGCAGGATGGAAGTCTTGCCGTTCCTCATGAGTAGAGCAGCTGGGAGCCATGGGAGAAACATCGTACTCGCACTCACAATGCATGGCCTTTTATCAATTATCTTTTTTTTCTCCAGTAGAGAGAGAGGGGTTGAAAACTGACTCCTTGTGTTCTGACCAGGTGTACACAAGTGTGCTCATAGGCTGTGCCTCAGTTGTGGATGTGTATTGAGAACCTGTGTAATCTGTTTGAGAAGATGGACGTTCTGTGCCTGACCTAGCAGCTTGTGCAAGCTGCAGGCAGAACACGTACGCCCTCTTAAAAGAAACCTAATAGGTCAACTGGCTTGAGACTGCTACCTGTCTTTCAGTCACCTATGAAGTGGATAATCATGCTTAAACCTGACATGAACACATTATACAGAGAATATGCCAATGGGGGAACATGTATCCATGTGTGGTAGGTTCTTATTAAACTATTTGATATGCGTTCAGTTTTCAGTATTCATATTTTTGTTTTATTTCCTGCCCCTTTAGAAATAGACTGTGGAAAACCACAGTGGCTGCCAAACGCAGACATTATCTGGGATAACAGCACAACTTTAGGGAGCACCGTATACTATAAATGCAAGGATGGCTTTCAGGCTTTCGGAGAACGTAATTTTTCACAATGTAAAATATCTCACAAATGGGAAAACCTTACTTTTGAATGCAAGGGTAAATATATTATCTGTTACTTTTATTCAAATATTCTTTATGGGTAAATAAAATCAAATATCAGCTCCAAGGCCAGGACCATATTTGATTCCTTTTCTGCAGCCCCTCCTTACCATACTGTCCAATTTTGAAATAGTAATGCTGAAAACTACAGCATGTATATCCCAACATAGGGTTAATATTCTGAATATATAAAAACACCCTCCTCAATAGGAAAAAATAGAAAATTCATTCCCCACCAGATAGTGACGTGATCTTGCCCACATCCTGTCCATTGTCATGGTACCAGAAGGTTGCTTTTTCATCATAAATACAATTTTCTTTCTGGGGAAAAAGTCTCATTATTATTGTCAAGTTGTACATTCCTGATAACAAGACCAGTAACTAGTTTGGAATCAGAATGGTTATATGAAAAATTACATTTTTGGTAGATGATTCTCATCCCCTTCATTCTAGTGGCTGATTCATAGTTTCCATTTTTATCATTGGTTCTAGGCAGACGTTCCTTATCCAGGCAACCATATTTTCCTGCCAACATTACATTAATGGTTTAACTGTAAAGCATTAACTATTGCAACTGTCTACCCAATAAATGTAAGTGTTTGCAGCATGGAAACCTTCACATATACAACTGTTTGTACACTATTTGCTCCATCACTTCACATGAAAACCAATGTGGCTTCAGTACTGCAAACATTTATGCTGAATGTATGTGCATTTGCCACCCGTACCCACTGCCACTGACATGACCCTGGTTGCAGGGGTCTTTATTTGGAGTTTTTGAAGGCTCCAAATAACTAATATCTAAATGAGGCTCATATTAGGGTCATCAGAACTAGGCTGTAAAATTAAGATATTTCATAGATATTATTCATTTTAGTTATTGTCTTGTTTCCACTTTATCCTTAAAAACCAATCCAACCCCAAAGCAGGAAGCTTATTCTTCTCTAAAGGTGATTATAATCCATTGATTGGGAATTAACAGGGAGTTTTATAGTAGTGGTGTCTCAATCTCATCCTGCTTGCCACAATTAGCAGGGGACAAATTATAGAACACAGTCTAAATATTGGACTCTTAAAAAGAATCTATTTAAAATAAAGGAATAAAGCCTCATGATGTAGCACAATATTGCAAAGTATTTCTTAATAACAATTCCTTCTCATCCCATTTAGAAATCATCTGTGGTCAACCTCCTGTACCGTCTTTCTCAAACATGATATGGAATGGGTCTACTCGTCCAGGAAGTACCGTAGAATACAACTGCATGAAAGGTTTCTATTCCACAGGGACAAAAAGTCATTCTGTTTGCACCAGAAATGGATCTTGGGAAATGTTGGATTTAAGATGTAAAAGTAAGTGCCTAATGAAATCCTGAGTGTGACTGTTCTGGAAGTTGTGTATATGATTTATTTTATGTCATTGTTACATTCATAGTGTTACAGTGGGAATATCACTCTGAAAACAGAAGAACAATATTACAGGTGTTTCCTGATCTAAGAACAGAAGCGATTTGTTTGAATTCCCCAAATATCTGAGCTACAATTTCAAATTTTTCTAAGAGATCTTCTAGTTCCCTAGAGTTCATTTAGAGTGGATTCTGTGTGTGTGTGTGTGCGCGCGCGTGCTTGTGTGTGCTTGTGTGTGTGTTTCATCAGCTGGCTGCACTTGACTGTTCTTTTTAGATTCCGAAGCTAAACTAGGTTAGACCTGGTTATTGTTTGATGGAAAATCACCAGAGATTTCCAGGATTTTGGAGGCCAGATCGTGAAATAGAAAAGACATCCTGAAAAGAAAATGAATGGAATAGTCCGTATTAATCATCAAGCATTGAGCTTGACTTGAGGGTATATATATATCTTTTATTTTGAACATCATCAAGATGTTGATTGGTCAGTTTAAGAAAGGCAGGCCTATACAATCTCAAATTAAGATGCATAAGGACGTAGCAACTTATACCTGTAAAGACAAAAAGATTCTTGACAAACACTGTAGAACTAGAAGTGAATATTTAGAACAATCCTTCCCATAGCCTGATGCTATATATAATATATTGAATTATAAGAACAGCTATCAGATTAGGTTGTAATTATTTTTTTAAAAATGTATTTAGTAGTCAGTTATAGCATTGAGTCTCAAATTTTAAATAACAATATCCTAAGTAACCCTTAGTTATTAGCTTTTGCTGCTGGGATTGATTTACACTGGGATATACTGTGGATGGGACCACTAACTTAAATTACATTGAAATTAAGCATATTATCTATGACACATTTGCCATCCCAAGTTTCCCCCCAATAATGTTATCAAAAATTACATTTAAGAAATAAGGAAAATATAGAAAGCTAATGCAGAAATACATACATACATACACAGAGAGGAAAAATTGATAGAAAAAACTTTCCCCATCATTTCCAGCAAGTATAGCCATAGTTAACATCACTGTCTCTTAAAATACAAGACACTTTTTCATTTCATACCTGATGTAATTTTCTATAAACCCATCTATCAATTTTCAATTACTCTTATTAACCAGGAAAAGTCCACTAAGAGTTAACAGAAATAACAACTTAAATATTTATATTTCCCCACTTAAATTCCCCTTAACCATCTCTTCCAAGACTCAAAGTCCAATCCCAATTAACAATTAAATACTGTAAACGGTAGTTCTACAAATTAATCCATTCCACTCTGTTAAACATTACCAAAACTTGCACTCATCATCCAATCCCTGTCAAAAAAATCCCCCATTAAATATCACCAGAATTAATAGGCCATTATTTTAACAGCAATCAAATAAAACAATTTCTTATTTTTATTTCTTTCCACCAGTGATTTTTAAATCTCACCAATAAAATTCCAATATTTACTTTCTTACAGTATCTTCGTCTCTTCTCTCAGAATTCTTGTCATCCTTACTAAAATGCTTTTGCAGTTCCACTGAAACAGCTCCAGGAAATTCCACAAAGTCCAATGTAAAAAAAATAATGCACATCCTTCTTTTGATTTATTATTTGTGTATCTTTTTGAATTTTGAATTTATAATTCAATTTCATTTGTAAATACAGTATGGTATAGTTTTTAAATCCACCATAAAATCTGTTCCAATTTCATTCAGGAGGGGTTTCTTCCTTTTCAATATGGTAGTACTTTTTGGTTCCATTATAAAATTAATAGCTCAAGAACTTGGACGCAAGGATAACATTTCCATGAAAATTTCCCTTAAAACAATCGAAATGTTTTGATTTTGTCACCCAGTCACCCTTCTTCTTAATCTCTTTATAAGACAGGTTTGAAAAGAAGAATTGTTAAGTTTTTTTAAAAAAGTTTTTTAAAAGTTTCTTTTTATAAACAACATCTTTCACCAAACAGTGTTTCATCTGGGTACAAATATTACGTTTTGTCAGAGTTTTCATTTTCACCATATTTTCATACATATTAATTAATCATTCTTAAACTTAAAGGTTACATATTTAACATTGGTAGTATTTTCTATTATTTTCTGTCATATCTACTCTCTAACCATTGATAAAATATTTCCCGTATCTTATAATATTCTATTTCTTTAATAGCCAATTTCTCTTTAATAGCCAATCTTAACCTATACATTTCTGCGCATACTAAAATTTTTCCTATTACATTCTCTTCAGTGGGTGTCTCTTCACTATCTGGATTGTTAAGTTTTTAATGGTGCAGTTTTGAGGTCTTGCATTTTAATAGGATAGTACTGGCATCCAGTGGCCTTCTTTATTAACAGCATGCATGTGATAAATCTAGTAGTGCAGATTGAAACTAAACTGGGCAGAGGGACATAATGTGATTCTTCTGAAGCTCCAATATTTTGCAAGAACTTCAGTTTCAGTAATTCACAGAGGAAACCTTTTGGTTCACATTCATTGTGGTGGGAAAAACTGAAGCTTATATTTTGCCCTATATCTGTGCTTACTGGAGCTTCTTTTTGACCTGGAAGAAATTGTGGAGTTTGGTATCATGTATTAGATTTGGAAGGTAAGAATTAAAGCAGAATGTGCTTTTAAGTTGTGTATTTAATGCATGTTGCATTTAATTACTACTAATTGGCATTACAGCTTCATCTTTACTGATTTTTTTTAAATCTGGTTTTTGATTTGCAGTAAAGTACACTTGAACTTTGTATTCCTTAAATATGGAAATAGTTTGAAGGGGTTTCCAAACTCTTGCAGTATCTAAGACAGGGGTCCCCAACCCCTGGTCTGTGGACCAGCACTAGGACGAGGCATTCCAGAAACTGGGCCACACAAACAAGTGTGTCTGTGGGATGCAGGCAGCATGTGAAACCACGCCCTCTCTGGTGCATGGGAACAACTCCCTGGTACCCAAAAGATTGGGGGCCATTGATCTAAGACATATTTCTTCTGTGAGCATGTTAGTGGTGAGAGGAGGTGGGAAAATGCTATATATGCATGCTTCCATGTTTGACTGTGGTTATAGTTTTCTTTTGTTACATTTGTGACATTTCAAATCAGATGAGGGTGCTTTTTATTTTAATATAAAAATATACTGCATAGTACATTCACAAATCAGGATGTGAACTTGGCTTTAAAATTAACATGACATTTCCATGTTATGTGATTGTGATAGTTAAGATTCACGTAACTATGTTAGTACTTTAACAACTATAGTGATTCCTTTAACAATTGTGGCAAGAAAGGTAGTAAAATGTGGCAAAATTCGCCTAGCAACAGAAATTTTAGGTTCAATTGTGGTTGTAAATTGAGAACTATCTAACTTCTCAGCTTTTGATAAACATCTGGTTGATTGTCATAAAAAGCATAATTAATAATAATAACAATGAAACCAGAATACTGGATGAGCGGCATGGTGGCTTAGTTGTGAAGACACTTGCCTTCCACCTAGAAGGTTGAGAGTTCAATCCTAGGTAGCAGCAGATGTTTCTCTCTGAGGGCATGAAGAAAAAATACCTCTGTGAACTCCATGTAGGCATCAGGAAGGGCATCCGGCCAGTAAATACTCAGCTCCATCCAATTACCCCAACTTTACCCCAAATTAAAGGACTACAGGATCATAAAAGGAAAACAACAACAACAACAGAATATTGCCGCCTCGAGTTCCCATTGATCGGGGAAGAGAGGCGGGTTATAAATCTAATAAATAATAAATAATAATAATTGGACAAGATAAGGCTTTGATTGCTCTTCTTACATTCCTGCTATTTTAATTTACAATGCAATTATCATGTATTGATTAGCAGTACATGATAAAAATAAGAAATCGGGTTGACTTTTTCTTTTTCTTAAGTCATTTTGCTAAGTAATGTATATGGTGTTTTTTTTGTCTTATAGAAGTGCAAGACTTTGTTAACGTTACATGGGAAAATCCTTGTGTATCATGGAAGAGACATTATGGAAGCGCTGGAGTAAATGAAACTTACCAAGTTCGTGAGACATTTGATATTTTCTGTCTGAAAGATAAAATTGTCTTTGTTATTTAGTACGGGCAGACTGTCTCCTGTAGGTATGAGTGTATAAACATTTATTAAAATGCTAGTAATAAAGGCAAGTAATTTTTTGAAATAATTATTTGGATGGCTATGATATTCTCTAGCTGAGTAATGGATAGCATTGTTTGGGATTCATTGTAAACTTTCTGCAGACAATTGTATTTGTGAAACTGGGAGGCTTTGCTAAAACAAAAGCATTTTTAATGCAGATTTACTATCTTGCTCTAGTTTCTTGCTGTCTTCAGAGTTATAAAATAGGTATCTACACTATAAAGCCCTTAAATTTTTTTTGCCAATTTAATTACTATGCCCTCCCAGGGGATTACAGTGTGGACACAGTGAGCCAACTTGCTCACCACAACCAACTTGCCACACAACTCGCTGCAGGACAACTCTTTGTGGGACAAGAGTTACAGGAATATCAAAGAAATGGTGGAATAGAATCATTAAAGAAAGGATGCAAAAGGAGGGCAGAATGAAATGTGAATGACAATTTTTTTTCTTAAATAATTAAATTGAATAGTTAAAATGTGCCACAGTGAGTTGTCCCGCAGCAAGCCGTCCCATTCCCTGGTGAGAGGGTTCAATGTCATGAGGGTCGCTCTGGGAATGTTGCAGGAGTATAAGCTTCTGACACGATTACCCTTGTAGGATCAAAAAGGGAAGAAATCTATAGTGGACCTTTGGGCAGATGATGTGAAAATAGTGGCTATGCTTGACAAGGCTGAGAGAATTTGAGAAAGGGAAAAATAGCAGATGAATGGGATTAAGCAGATTACAGAAAGAGATGGTGAGCATTCATCCATGTATGTACCAAAAGTTCAGCCCAACTCAGTGTCACGTAATTTAATCAATTGCCATAACTTTTCTCTTCAAATAACTTCAGGAACCAATTGTGATGCTCCTCTTGCAGAACGATAATCTCTAGAATTCTCTGGAGACCTGGAATTGAAAATTTTAAAATATTATATTCTAGAGATAGACTGTGCATTCTTGCTTTTTAGAATTTATTTCTCTTTTTGCTTACAGGTTACTATGTTGATGCTAGGAAATGATTCAAAGGAAACGACAGATATGTTGATCAAACCTCCTGCCACTGAAATGGCTGTAAATGTGTGTTTGCAATTACGCCAACACACAAATTATACTGTGGAAATTATTGCAGACTCCATTAATTTGCGTTTGCGGATCAGTATAGCATCTCCAGTAATTCATCCAGTGCTTGGTAGGTTCTGTACTTCTAGAAAATATTAACCATTAATAATAAATAGAAAATTTGCCTTAAATTATTATTGTGGAACACAAAGTACTCTTCCAGATTTTATGATAATGAGAAAGAAAAGGAAGTTCATTTTTCCCCAGCATTGATGTTGATACTTCTCTCAGGGAAAAAAAAATGTTTGTATTGTACGGAAATGTGTTTCTGAAATATGCATACACTGACACGTAGTGGTTTAGAAGCAAACAGGGACAGAAGCAATCTGGGAGGGAGCAGAACCCTGTTCTTAAATTTATATGTGTAAAACTAATCTAATTTTTTACATACCTGTGCAATTTGGAGCAGTTTTAAATAATTTAATTGCCTTTGAGAATTAAAATCTATGTCTCTTAGAGAGCTTTAGATTTTATTTCTAAAACTAATTTCTAGAATTCTTTGGGAAATAGTGGCAACTACTCCATCAGTTCATTTGTAGTGTGAATATTTCCTAAGACAATTTTCAAGGAAAAAAAAGCATTTTTCGTGACTTAAAATTATAACTAACATGACAAGAATCACGCCACAGGAATTATTAATATAGTGTTCCAAATAACCCGACATTGTTATGCAATTCTGTCACTTTTGGTGGATACCAAATAAAATTTAACAAGCAAGATTCTTTCTGTTTAAAGAACATAAACACTTTTTACTAACAAAATTAAAAGATAAATGTAATGTTTGCATTTAATCATGCTTTACTCCTGTGGTTTGCCATTGGCATCTTTGATATTTTGTCAACTTTCCAATGCACTGTATAGTCCTGGTACATCTTGATAACCTCCTATCCAGATATTAACAATATGTGTCCAGTGGTTTTCAAGATCAATCAAGATTAATTAACTAGGTGCTATTTAAATTAGCTGAAATACATGGTGTAATTTACAGTGCAAAATTGGATGGCGAATTGTAGAGTTCTTGATGTTCTCTGAAACTGGTTGTTTACATGCAGACATTTTATTACCCAAGTAGGCAACATCTTCAGTGTTATTGAATGTGGGGTTTAGATATTTATGCAAAAAGAATAGTTGTTCCTTGATGAAAGTTTGCCCACATGGAAATTTCCCTCATTTGCATGTTTTCTGAAGCATTTGATGCCCATATGTAGTTCCAAGAAAAGAGAATATCTGTAGCTCAATGTTAAACGGTGCAATCCTTGGTAAGAGCCTCAGTGATGCAGTGCTTAAATGCAGCACTGCAGTCTCTGCTGACTTGTTCAGCAGGTTGTCAGATCGAATCCCACCAGGCTCAGGG
>JANHGC010009406.1:4059-20998 GCA_027560395.1 Boaedon fuliginosus | reverse complement strand
TTGCCCTCCTTTTTGCCTCCTGGGGCATCTGCATGCTCTGCTGTTCATTCCCCTCCCCCGCATCCAGAGGCCAAAAAAAAGAGACGAAAATGGCTGTTTTTGGCCAAAAAATGAGCCGTTTTTAGCCTCTAGAATGCTTCGGGGAGGGGGGATGAGTTCCCAGGGCATGCAGATGCCCCAGGAGGAAAAAAAACAGGCCCGTTTTTCATGTCCCCCCCCTCCAGAAGATAGACAGAGAGAGAGACAGGGAGAGAGAGAAAGAGTGAGTGATAGACAGAAAGAGACAGAGAGAGAGAGAGTATGGCACAAATGAGAGCATGAATGAAAGCAAGTGAATCACCAAGATTTTTTTTTCTTGTTTGGTCCCCAAAATCTAATGTGCGTCTTATAGTCTGGTCTGTCTTATACTCCAAAAAATATAGTACTTGATTGTGACCAACTGTAATAAAAATACACCACTTGAATACCATCAGCATTCACCATCAGTCAGATGCTAAGGACTGTTTTACTCAGAACATCTTACATCTAGAGACCATCAAGCAACAACATCGACATCAATAATTGCAGGTCTTTTGGAAGGACTCAGTACTTGGATAAAAATGCCAAATCTAAACATCTGGCTGACTGTGCAACCAATCATAATAATCCTCAAGACTTTCCCCAGAGCAGTCACGGGGTTTTGAGTAGCAAACTGTAAGGTACACCAATATTTTCCCAGTCTATTACCCTGTCCCAACATCTAGTAGAGGTTTTCTGGTGGTGGGCAAGATGAAATTCTATGTAAGAATTTGAATGTTCTACTTGTCTCTACTTGTCAGGCTATTCTTAAATAATAGATACGTTCTATAACCTAAATTTACATATTGGGATATTTCAGAACAATTATAAAGTACTAGTAAAATTTATAGTAATTGTAAAACACCATATTTTGAATTAAAAACACACACAAATTTCTTATCCAAATACCTGTAGTATATTTTGTTTTCTTTTTCTGTTTATTTCTGCTATCAAAATTCCAACAGAAAGGACTCCAGCTGTTGTTTTAATATTAAAACAAGAAAATGAATAAGCTTGCTCACAGATCTTATTTTTAAAAGAATGTGACAAACTTAGTTGTGAATTATTTAAGAATAGTATAATGGTAAACAATTATACATCACCAAGATGTTACTGTCCTTGGTAGCCTGTGTTTAAAAAAAAACTATTCTATTTGTCTTGAATATTGTCATTAACAGGCAAATTAATTTTAATATCTAAAGTAATCCCGCATAGGATGCTTCTATACTTAAAATAATTGTCTCTCATTTTTTCACCCTGAAATTCCTCCTTGCTAAACTCTCAAGCTAATTGTCCCAAAGGTGCTTTTTCAGGAGGCAACAAGTTTCCCTTGACAATAATAATAATAATAATAATAATAATAATAATAATAATAATAATAATAATAATAATAATAATACTTCCTTGTTTTTTCTTTGAAAAATTGAACAAAGTCCAGTTGCCTCTTGAAAAAGTATCTTTGAGACAACCATGTCCTGGATGGCTAAGAATCTCATAGACTTTTAGCTATTCACTTTGGGATGAACATCCTTTGAATGGTGGGAATATGAACAGATTTCCTGAAAAATTGCAGGAAACCATTTGCCCTTCAGTTTGAAATGCAGACAACACAGCCTGTGCCTGTCTTCAACAGTGAAGGGATACAGGCAGTGGTGGAATTCAATTTTTTTTACTACCAGTTCTGTGGGTTTGACTTGGTGGGCGTGGCTATACTGTCAGCCAATCAGAGGTAGTATTTCCCAGTGTTGGCCAATCAGAGGTGGTATTTGTCGGTTCTCTGAATCAATCAAAATTATCGCTACCAGTTCTCCAGAGCCTGTCAGAACTGCCTGAATACCACCTCTGGATACAGGGCAGAAAACATTCTGCAGGCAAGAAGGCTCCATACCCATTTGCACTACTCAGGTGACCCTGAGGACACAGATAAACCTCCAAGTGGCCTCAATGTCTCTCTAAAAGAATGCAAATGACCAGCTGTCTGCAAGGAATATATTCCTTCTATTCCGGACCATTCAGTCAGAGCTGAAGAAGCTTCTTGGTCTTCAAAGAATGTGTATGTATATATACATGTATGTGTGCACATATCTGTCTTTCTCTCTCTCTTCTCTCTCTCTCCCTCCCTCCCCACTCTCTCATCTATCATCTATCTATCTATCTATCTATCTATCTATCTATCTATCTATCTATCAAATTTTACATATACACACACAACTACAGAACACTAAGTATAAAATATTTTTAGAAAACCATAAAGAGTAAAAACTACTTACAAACTACTTTCCCGGCTTTTGTTTTTGTTTTTTAGAGAAACAGCTTTAGCAGTTTAAATTGTATGGGTAAGATTTTGACTGATTTCTTTAAAAGATATATTAGACTTCTGTAGCCTGAATGCCAAAAACTAATGAATTGACCATGATCTATGGATGAAGTCCTAGATAACTATGTTCCCCCAAATATTACTATAGTTTCTTGCTACTGCTGTTTCTTAACTTACATATTATTATGAATTTGGTCCTTTAATGCCTAGTACTATTCCAATGCTTATCCCTGCAAACAAAACCATTCTAAGTCTTTATTTCAATTGGTTTCATAAAGAAATCCACTGAAGAGGGAACTAAATGCATAAACAATGTTACTTAGTGCTTGTCCTGAAGTCTGATGCAAATATGCAAATTATGGCAGGACATGATGGATTTATCACCATTCCCTCCCATCACTTCTGCTGACACCTGCATGGAGTAAGAAGTCTCCCACAACAATACAAAAAGCATGGTCTGACAATTTCTTATCAAAATCCAGCACTAAAGCATTATGCAAAGTGAATAGTCCAGTTCAGCTAAGTGTCCAGTAAGTTAGGAAATACTCCAAGAATTAGACATGAATAATTGTCAGAATTTTTTTAGAGGTCATCCAAGTCATCATGGAAAGGTTGTTTTCATGGAATAAAGCTGTCTGAGCCAAGTTGTCACATATGCTGTTTCAGTCTTTGACTGAGCCACAGCAAAAGCTTTCATCCTTTGCAGCTCAATTTCCAAGCACAACTAGCACTGCTCAAGTTGAACTGGAGCTGCTGGGCACTGCCTAGAAGGAACACTGACTCCCTAATTTATAGGGATGCCCAAGCATTTTAGAGTAGCTTTAAGCTTTTAAAGCATACACTGCACAAAGACTTTTGGGACACATTTTTTCAGCAGCCCGGCACTTCTCAGATCTTCCCACAGACTTCATGGGGTATGTAACAGAATCTGAGTTCAGACATTGGAAACAGTGGAAGATCCTCTTTCAAGATCTCTGTCCTGCACCTACAGGATTAATTTTATCAAGTGTTTATTATTATATAGCCATGATAGGATTTTATTATTCATTGAAGGTGTGCAGTCAAATACTATCTATAACATCCCTAGCATATGTAATTTGATATCTAATCTTAACAGTGTTGTATGTAGTACTCTTTCCAACTCAGTTTGTTCGATCTCTCAGATATGATTATGACATTTTTCCATTTCAAAAATGCTTTTAAGACCTGAATATGTGGAATACTCAGTAATAAAGGTGAACAATCATATAAGTCATGTCTGACTTATAAGATGGTCAAAATATTCCCAGTGTAATCACAGTGGCCACAGATGAAGACAACATATTCTAGTTTTTCATATGCAAATGAGGCCAGGAGTGGGGTAGAGACTGGGCAATACCAAATGTGATGGGCTTTGTCCATTTTCAATTTAATTAAAGGATAGCGAAAAAGTTTAACTTATTTCTCTGATTTAGCATGATTCTTCCTCATTTATTTATTTTTAATTAACATATGAAATTTATAAATAATTTTCAACACAGCTTGGAGATGAGAGATGGTGTTTGGGCTTGAACTGGATCCCTAGGAAGAGAAGGTTGGTAGAAAAATAATATGATATTGGAACAGAGCTCTCTGATAAGGAGCCAAGGTCACAGATGACCTCATGGACCAATCTGGTTTGGATTAATTGTCAGGCCTCTATCAGATGATGGTAGGTAAACTTATAATTTGTTTACATAGCACCATGTTCATTTGCTATTTCTAGTGGCTCCCAGATACCAGCTGGGATTGGGCTTTGCAGGCAAAAATAGCAGGGAAAGCAGAGAATTTGAGTCTAAGCCCAATGCTGCACCAAAAGATGTTAGCTAGAACCAATAAACTTGTGACAAATTTCCAAAATATATTTCATGTATCTTATTGACACTCATGTACCTTATTTGGCACTGCCAATGATTGAATGAATTTGAGCCCAGATGTACTGTTATGAACATTTGTCCAATAAAGGGGTCAAAAGCAGCCACTGAAATATTCAGAATGACTTATGATGATGAGATAATTATCTATAGATAGCATTTCATGGTAATAGTGGAGTAGCAACTACGTAACATAAAGAAAAGCATATCCCCAGGTTTTTTTTTGCATCTATTCATTCTATCAATTAAGCAGATACTTTTATAGCAGTCATTCCCAACATTCTCAATATAGACTAGCAATTACTTTATACATTATAAAATACAAAATACAAGGATAAAAAGATGCCTATTCCCAAAGTATTATTTCCAGGCTTAAAATAATATGCACATACATCTGTCAGTTATAATAATGCAAGTAGCCATGGGAACAGACATAAAATTCTTTGTTTTCATGTGGTGCTTTCATAAATACATTTAACATGAATGACCATTGAATTTTCTTACTGCTTTTGTAGTTCATTAGGCAGTCGATTTGGGAATGGAGATATTCTCTTTGAAGAATTGATATTGGCTATTGTTCAGGACCCTGACTTTTTATTTTTCCTCTTCAGAAATATTTTCAGGAAGAGCCCTACTTGCACATATCCAAGGAACATTATATAGATACATGGTGGCTTGCTTTCCATAGTGCAGGCTATAGTATTGAAGCCATTCCTGTAGAAATGCTGCAGCAATTGCAGAAGAGTTTTCCTGTTCTATAAAATGGTTATGAAAACAGAAATAATGTAGCACATAGCCATATAAAAGAGTACCAGATCCATAGACATCAAAACACTAGATATGTAATTCTTAAAGCAACAGATTCAGTTAATGTCGAATTCGTTATAGCATTGTTTTGGATTTATAATAATACTTACACCTCTTTACCTAAGTACATTCTTTAAAGATATACAGAATCAGAAAGGATTAATGCTATTACACATGGAAGATCCCTAAACTGAATGAGACTAAACCCTAAATGAAAAATTATGTGCATTGGATTATGCTGTCCCTGGCCTTAAACCAAAATTTGCACTGGCCCATTGCTATATAAAATATTCTTCCTTCTCCAGAAATAATACTGTATCTAGAAGTGTGTATACAGTGCATGTTTGATTGCTCCCTCCCTTGTATGAAAGTTCTTTGAAAGAAGTTGCTAAAACATATATGATTTATAAAAAGAGAGAACAGCATTTTCCAAATTCTTAACATACTATTTAGGACATTAATATTTTTGGGAATTATTTTAAGCTTCATTAATTTTTGAACTCTTGCTTGGAAACTGAATATGGTATTGCATTAAATTGATTATTTTTAATGCCTTATAATTGCTACTGATATTTGATTCCCCCCCCTTTCATTTTCTTAAACTACAGTGTTGTATAATATTTAAAGAAAACACAATACTGTAGCCACAGGTAGCAAGAAATTAAAGGCAGATTAGAACATGGAATTCTGATTTAAGTAAGAGATTGGCAACTAGGATGTAATCCAGCTACTAAAGAAGAGAAGCATCTTCTTACATTCCTGCCACTGAAATGTTGCAGAAGATGAATGGCGCAATCCATCCCCCTCTATCAAAGTCTAGCAGATTGGTCAAATTTGTTGCAAGTTAAGGTTTGTATGTTGATTTCGAAACAAGGAAATCCCAGGTATATAAAAATATTGCATACAGCTTGTTTACATGGAAAATAGTTGGAAATTTGACTAAACACAGAAAGTTATAACTACATTATTAAGAAGCATTTTAAAAATTGTAGTCCTATATTGGAACTCAAATAAAAAGAACATTAAAATATTTCATAAAAAATACATTATTTGTTTTTAAGGTCATACCACAGAATCTGCTAAATGCTCTGCAAGCTACTATAATCACTTTACCGTGGTTGTACACATGAACTAAATAAATTTATATGGTCATACAAATTAATATCATAATTATTATGCTAAACATAAATGTGCATTTCTGTAGAGGTAAATATATCCTCTAATAGGTAACTTCAATTCTCTGTTAATCATCCAACTAAGCAAATCTTCTGCAGACTTATTTTCTCTTCTGGTTTTATACAAGAGTCTTCAGACAAAAACAAAAAATAACAGCTGTTTTCCATATTAACTTTGCTACTTTACCAGTCAATAAACAGAGTCATTTCACAAATTTTTGTCTTCCCTGCAATTTTTGAAACCAAATTTACGATATTTGGAAAACCAAAGAATGATGCATTAAATTGTATGCTGCATAAATGGATAATCTGTTGTAACAAATAGAGGACTATCCCCAAGGGTCCATACATATCATTAGTTCAATAGGAAGAAAAACTTTTATATTATATATGCAGCTCCAAGAAGCCAAATAAATATGGAATCTGAGGAAATATTTGGCAGTTGCCATTTTGGTTTAGACTGTTACTGGATCAAGCTCTTCTAAGTTATTCTGTTTTCACATCAGGTACCAAATAGCTTTGAAAATTCTTAAGCAAATGGTGAACATGTTTTTGTCTCAAATTATTTGTCCCTGGAATATGATATCCAACATTCAAATCCTTTATACATGCAGGTACTCATAACTAATTATCATAAACTTACCTTCCCAAGTCTGGCACTTTATACAGTGCACATATGTTATGATTACATCACGCAAATTCCCAGCTATGGGGTACAATTACATCTGAAATACTATAGGTTTGAAAAACTATCATCAAGCAATCTGTGTTTGAATATATCATAATTTATTAAACACGTCAACTTATAGGTCTTTCTTTTTATTGCTATTTTGAGTTAGATACTAAACAGTTAAAATACCTCTCTGTTCTACTTTATTTGTATGCTATCCTTACTACATAATACTAAGGGTGAAAAAACTCCAGGGTAATCAAATGATACAGTGAATCATTAATAATTTTTCATTAAAATTCAACACACACACACACACACTTTTCCATTCAACACACACACAATTTTCCATTTTTAATAATCATTTTACATACACACATGTGTATGTAAAAAGATTATTAAAAATGGGAAATGATAATATGTAATAGTAATATCACGTCTGTTAAAACTAATTAATTTTCATGCTCTGACACAAAAACATCTAGATGGACAGCACCACTAACTTGTTGCAGCAAACACAATATGGCCATTTTGTTCTTGTCTGATGCCATACGGCTACTGCATGAGATTGAATGTATTTACTCCCAACAAATACTTCCATGCAAGCATATACCAAACACAGCAGACTTTACGTCTGAGGATCATGTATAGGGCTGCACTGTTAGAATCCTATTGTGACACCTTTAACACCAACAAAACTATTGTAAAAAAGGCTATCAATGATACTAAAAGGAATATATGAACATGACTGATAAACAGTAAAACCATGAGATTTAAAGTGCTTTGATAAATATGCTCTTTCAAAAATAATTAATAAATAATACTGTACAGTATAGCACCTTCTTAAAATATATGTAAATATATTTTGACATCCATAGAGCAACTTAAGCTGTTTATCTTCAAGTAAAGCTGAGGTCAGTTAATTGTGTATTTTCAAGAGGTCCAAACAAGCACAATCTAGCCTAAGAGGACCCAATTTTCACATTTGGTGCTTATTTGGTGGGTATGAATTTGTTTTTACAAATTTTATTTTTGTATATATTGAATGTATTCAAGCTAATTCATAATTTATTTCCTAGACCAAATATGTAAAATTGTCTAGTTCTTAATATGATAGATACCCCCCCCCAAATTAAATAGCTTCCTGCTAATCAAGTAAAATTAAACATATTTAATATTCAAGATATGTAGGCAAAGTTCATAATATAACAAAGACACTTTTTACATGCGTATGAGAACACACATACCTAAAATGTGACTTCACATGCTTTGTCTCAACTTTGATGGGTTTAAAATTATGGTCCAATTCCAGCATTTACTGAATATTCCTTTCCCTGCTTAAGAAAAGCATGACCATGGATGCCATGAAAACATTCCTCAAGTGTACCAAACAACAACAACTTCCTAGTGCACATGTGCATGTTTGTCCTTGGCCAAACATGCACATGTGCAACAGTGAACATGTGACCATCCTGAGGCACGTTCAACTCCTCTTTCTGCCTCCCTCCTGTGGCAGACCTTTGAAGGAGAGAGATGAGTTGCAAGTGGCCCCAAGCCCCAGCAGGCCAGAAGCAGCCCTCCTCTGCCTTACCCTACATTTCTGCTGCCCTTCCACCTTGGCCAGCCAGCCTCAGGTGGCCATGCCCTTTGGCCTCGCTTCAGCCCAATGGGGGTCATGCCACAGGCAGGGGCTTTTTCTAGCCCCTGGATAGACACACTCCCGGTCTCTTCGCACTGCCACGGCCAAGTCACTCCTGGACGGTCAAGACAGGCGTTCCCCACCTCTTTCTCCCAGCAGAAAGAGGGACCGGGGTGGAGGGTGGCGCCTTACCAGTCCGTCTGAGGCTCGTCGATGACCAGGAGCAGCTTGAACTTTTTGGCTGCCGCTGAGGAAGACGAGGCGGCATCCACCAAGCCCGCCGAGGCTGCCGTCTGCTTCACGGCGTTGGAAAGGGAGCTGAAGAAGCTGCTGCCCACCGACTGCTGCTGCTGTTGCTGTTGCTGCTGTGGCGCCGGCGGCTGAGGCGGCTGAGGCGCCGGCGGCTGCGGCTGCTTGCGCTCCGAGGCCGGGGAAGAGGACGAAGGAGATGCCGAAGAGGCAGGCGGAACGGCCGGAGGCGGAGGTTGTTGGGGCTCCGGCCGCTGCAGGTCGGTCATGTACCCATTGGGCAGGTTAGCGATAAAGCTGCTGTCCGAGAGCCTGCGCCGCAGAAAGTTCATCATTTGGCCGCCGAGCCGAGGGAGAAGTGGCCGACGACGACGAGAGGGGAAAGGAGCCGAAAGGAAAGCTCGCTGGCGGCTTTTCCGCTTTGCCCGCCGCCTTGCTGGGTGCCGGAGAAGGAGGGAGCAGGAGCGCTGCCGCTGCTACGTGCGGGAGCCGCCGCGGCTGCTGCTAATGCCGCCGCTTCCCCGCTTGTCCCGCCCTCCCGTCTCTAGGTGGCAGCCGCCCAAGCCGTTGCCGCCTAGCCTTGCCTTGCCGTCTTTGCTTTGAAGGCGGGCGGGCGGGAGGGGGGAAGCGGCGCCAAACCGCGCCCTTACCGCCCGCCCCGAAATCAACGGGGGATCCTCTTGAAAAGCCCGCGTTCACCCCCCGACTCCGGTCCCTCGGCTGGAAAGCTTCCGCCTCCTTCCCGCGCACAAAAAACTCCTCGCAAAAAACAACAACAGCCCTGCTCCTGTTTTTCAACCTTGCGCGTTGTGTTGGGGGATGCCACGGGCGGCGAAGTCTCCGCGGGCCAGGGTCAACCGTGCTCTGCAAAACTCCTGGCTCTGACCATTTTAAAAGGCGAGGCTCCGCTTCATCCGTGCAAAAGAGGGTAGCTGTCATGGGAACGCGAGATCGTCATGGTCCCTGTGGCCCCGGCAGTATCACGCAAAAGGCAGCTTCACACAGGTCTTCAGAGATCCAAGTTTTTCTTTCGGATCTGAAGGGCACCATCTGCACCAAGGATTTGCCCTGAACTTGTTTTAAGCCTATCATCTTGAAGTGGCCTGGACATTATAAAACAACAGCCACAAAATGTTTAACATTTAATAGCCAAATCAGTGCCTGGGAATCTCAGCATGAAAGATATTTTAACAGAGGACAAACATTTATACTGTGGGCATCACCATATGCCCTTAAGGGCAAAGTCACATTAGGAAGCTGTCATGGAGAAGATCCTTCTTACCTACCAGCTGTATCCTGGCCACCCTGATGGAAGGAGCGTCTCCTCTCTCCAAGTTTTAATTTTTATATGAACATAATTCTCAGACTATACCCTAAAGCTTCCAACAGAACATTCACTATGGAGATAAAAACATTTCTGAATAACAAGAGGGAAAATCTTAAATTCAGGTATGAGGGAACATTCTCACTTCAATCAGCACATTACAGCTTCTAGCAGATATATTCAAGAGGCTGCAAATAAAAGTGAAAAGAGTGCTTATTCACTGAATCTCTCTTCTACACCTGTACAACACAGTATCTCTGATATTAATCCTTGTCTGTTGTGTATTTCCAGCACCTGCAATTACCAGTAAAAGGTCATTCAATGTGTCAGAAATAATAAACCCACATCTTGAGCGGCTGTAGACTATCAATAACAGCCACCACCACAACAAAAAAATACCTTTTCTGGGTGTGTAGATAAAATAGCCAGACATTATCATGTCATTTTGACATGATACATGTATTCTTAAAGTAGGCACAAATGAGATCAGAATATGGGGGATACTAAGCACAGTTAAAAGTATTTTTTCCTTAGGTAAAGAGCCACACACCTGACAACCTCCAGTTGCAGTTGTGCAGATGAGCCAAATGATGATTACCCAAAAATAATCACATATTTTTCAATCTTTTGAACAAACTGCACTGTAAATGTGAAGAAAACATCACTCAAATAACTGACCTCCTTAAATACAGCATAAACGTCCTGTTCACTATAAGATGTTCTCCAGGACCAACACAATATATATTACATTTTGCAATATATTTCTGTCTAATTTGGGAGGACAATTAATACAAAAGTATCAGCCTTTTGAATAAGAAAGCTCTGCTAGATTCAGATTCACTTATCTCTTAAAAATGAAATGCCAAGAGCTTTTAGAACATCTGTTTAAAAAGAATATAAAGGACAGTTCAATGGACTGTGCTTCTTTTTGGTATTTTTCTATTACCTGTTATTAAATTCTTGGCTTAGGCTTCCAGAATTCCATTATCACCTGAATACATTTCTGGTTGAAATTGAACTTGGCAAAAGAAGAACTCAATGGGTCAAGACTAAAGTTAGAATATATAATTTGCAGCCAAACATCATGAGGTATGGGGGTCTGTGAGGGGTGTGTGATATATATTTATGTATGGCAAATTTACCTGTCACTTTGACCCAACTAGTCAAAACGACTGAGCATTTTGCTGCTACAATAATATGATGATGATAAATCTGTTTAAAAAAGGGCACTGAGTTTTTAAGCAGTTTTATACAATGCAGAGTTTTCTAATGTTCTTGTCCTTATTATCTTATTCCTTTCTGTGAAGAGGACAGCTGCAGGAAAATAGATTGATATCTGGAATTTCTTTGAGATCTATTGCATTACCAAATATTACCAGAGTTTATTTTGCTTATTACTCCACTTGTGTTTATTATATACATATTAATTTTAGGTGGTATGGTTATAAGCTTATTTATAGCCATACTATTGGAAATTACCTTCAGAGCCATAAAGCCATAAAGCCATAAAGTGAAGTATATAAATACTATTAATTAAGATAAATATAAATAATGGTACTATTTTAAATACCATTTTATAACGTTCATAGCTTAAACATTCCTCATAAGTCCCATGCAATTTACTGGCCTTTTGCTGTTTTGCTGTAAACACTGCCGATATGCTTCTCCTAGAGAGGGATGTTAGTCATCAAAATCAGTTGATCTTGGTTATGATGCAGTAGCTGCCAACTCTATCAACATCTAGCTCTGCATGTGATTAAAACAACTAAAGGAGGAATTTTTAAGTAGGCGCCATATGCTAAATGTGTTTGTAAATCCATCCAGACAGCCGGTTGGGATCAAGCAATCTTAGGTTTTGTATGATGATCTATATTTGCTGCAATTTAACCCAAGTTGATAACTTATTAACACCAGATCCAATGAATAAATCTGAATCTGTGGATGGAGAATGTATTCCAAGCTGGCTTACTTGCTTTTACAGTGCAAACCTTCTTTAAACATCCCATGACTAAACTATCATGAGCTGAATGCTATTACCCTAGGATAATTTGATTAACTGAATCATGCAGCCAAGTGAAATGGAGAGTTTTACTATGCATCACAGTCATTAATACTGTACAGCTCAAAGCATGGCCTAAAATGGTCATCCATAGTCTCATGTTTGATTCTTTAAATAAATCTTGGTGCATCAGTTCTTATGCAGCATTCTCCTGTTTTCTTCAAAAGAAGAGTTCAGAGAAGAAAAATGGAATGGAATCAAAGACTGAAGATGACTAATGATATCCATTTCCTCAGGCCTGACAGTGTACACAAAAAAAGGTTTGCAATGGAAACTTTGTATATATATTGAATGCAACAAAAAAAAAAATTCAATCAGAAATATAGCTCTTCTACCATTCTATCACTATTGTTATAGTTGCTACTAATTTCAGTTCACATTTTTTTAATTAAAGGAGAAACAAATAAATATTTTATATATTTTATCCATTGTGATGTGAGGTAGGAGAAAACGGAAAACAATGATAGGGTCAAGTAAGCTACATAGTTGAATTATTACTTAATTGTAACATAATTTAATTACTAGTCCACAACAACTGCCAGTATTCATTAGCTTTTTGATTCTGACAGTATTTAGAACTTTCTTATTCCACATTGTAACCAAAAACAAAAACTCTCCTATTAAGTTATCATTTTATCTTTAAAAGGTATTTTCAGTTTGGATTGTTGTATTGCCATCATGAAATACTTGTTTTGAAACCACCTATTTTAAAAAGTAAGGATTAAATGTTTAGCTGGATCATAACAATTTACAAACAGAAAAACACTAATATATTTTAGAATGTGTTTTCTAGTAAATTTTGCACTAGTTTTTCTGCACAGTAATTACAATAGTATTTGTTTCCTATTCATTCTGTTTTAATACAGTAACATATTATAATCATTTTCTGGATGGCTAAATACATCCATACTTTATTATAACATGCTGTCCATGGTGCTGCGCTGTAGAAAATTGACAGCTCTATCATAGCACAACATTATCTATATAAGGAGAAGACTGGAATAGCATTGGTTGTCCATATAGCTTTGTCTCCCCAAAAAATGGAAAAGAAAGATTTTAAATACAGGTAAATGTGATAATTTTTGAAAAGTTAATATATGTCACTTATCTCAATGAATATATTTTTATACTTACTAAAACAACTTGCATTGTCATTTTCAGTTTGGAAATTAACATTTTGCTAATGAGACAATAACATAACATACCTAAAAACCAAAGTTCTTTGGAAAATGTACAATGTACCCAAAATATCCTAATTTTTGTTCATGAAAACAATTCCCTTGGTGTTGGTGAAGGTGAAGGTTGACCTTGGATCTCTTTGTATGTAGAGAAATGCATATATAGCCTTGCAGAAGGAACTAAGGAACAGTTTAGGCAAAATAATAGACACTTCTATCCTAGGAAAGAAGTTTGAGAAAGAAATTCAAAATTACCCTGAATCGAGTCTATTTGGTATAAGAAAGGGCAGAAGGAAATTCTGGCAGGCTTTTAACATTCTGTTGTTATGTCCTAAAACAGTAAAATAGCATTCCTGTAAAGGACAGTAAACTAGACAAATGAGAGAATTCATTTTTTAAGAATCATAAGTCATTATTGAATTTTATAGGAAGGGCAGTGGATGGTGCATTTGAGAGACAATTCTTGCTATACATCAACCCAATATTTTACTTCAAAAGAAGAAACATATAAAAATTGAGACTTCAAAAAGAGATTTAAAAGAAATTCAAGAAAGCTACTCTTTGTAGTGCCTGGAGGTTACTGAAAACAATAATTGAGGTTCATCTAGAATATATTCCACAGGCTGAGAAAAGGTCATACAAATTCAGAAATAGGTGAACATGGTTTTCTAGCAGTGTCTAGGAAGCCATAAAAGTTAAGAAGGAAATGGAATGCCTCTCCTAATGAGCAAGACAAAAAGTGCAAGCTGTAAGGAATGTAAGGAACACGGAAGAATATGTAGTGCAAATGGAAAATGTGAGAGCTGAGGTAGCAGCTGGAGTTTCTCAGAGTTGGCAATGCTGAAACATACAACAGCTGCTTATTTTCAAGGCCATCAAGCTCCATAACAAAAATCCAGGAATTCATGGGAAGGTCTAGAGAAAACATCAAGCAATGGGTATGGAAGTCATTGACATGGTTAGTGGGGAATTAACTACTATGTTTGGCTTTATTCTTGTGTGAAATAAATATTGAGCCAATCTGTGAGACTTCTGACAGAACTAATCAAGTTAAGTCCTTAGAAGATCTGCCATCCACTGCCAAGGATTCTGATAACTAAAATATGAAAGGAAACAACCTAACTAATCTATATTCAAAGCAGAAAACTAGCCAGGTAAGTAGATGGGCAATAAGACAACAAACCAATGAAAGGGATGTTCAAAGCTGATATGGAAACTGCAAAATAACTGGATTCTTTGCATTGTTCTTTCCTATTAAAGATGTACAACAAATACCTAAGCCAATGCTGGCAGTCTTTAGGAGTCACCAACACAACAAAGATCAATAATATAAAATGGTGGTGGGCACAAGAGGACACATCCTTTTTGCATATTATGCCTAATAAAAAGGGGTGGGCATTCAAATTCTTGATTGCACCTACCATTTTGATATTGTTAACTATTCCTGTGGATACTTCGGGGAGGTAATCAGAACAAATTGTGAAAATTGAGGTAACCATAATATATCTTGAGATAACTTCACTATTGGGTACCTCACTATTGGGTAATCATCAGATCCTGATTTCTTAACGTATGTAAAGAATGTCAATGTATATAGAATTAAATAATGCCTATTTACATCAGTAATAACCTGGTATACATCAATTCAGAACTCCTTTTGAACCAAATTAGCTATCATCCTCAGTTGTTATTAAATGTCTGAGGTACCCACCCAATCCTTCATTAATAGAGATGTATTTAAATGAGTCTAATTCTGTAGAGAAGCAATATCTGTCCTTAATGTTTTTAATTATAAAATTACATTTTGTTTTAGGTTCTCATAGCCTTTTTACATTAATACTAATTCCATCAATTATTTTATTTTGGCCCCCTTATCAATGTTTTCCCAAATAAAACTGAAAACTGCCCTAAAAATGTCTATACTCCTCTATGAACTGTAAAGGGTTATTTAATGCTGATCAAATCATAACACAAATGTACCAAATATGAAGTAATCATGGGTGAAATTTATTCCAGTTTTTCTGTGAAATGATTTGAGTTTTTTTTTAATTAAAGGATTCATAGTAATCACTTGACAACAGAACAAGACCAATCCAATTAATTAAATTGTTGCTTTAATTTGTACAAAGTAATCATGGATGTCATGTACTATAAAATGTTAAGCCACATATGGATGCAAGTAAAAAAAGAATTTGAGAAGACAGTAGTAGATGAAGCATAACACTTAATTATGGATACTGATTTAATTTATATTTTCCAAAACATTTAAATAAGGAAATAGGATATTATCTGTAACATACAAAGCTGCAATACATGAAAAACCAGTCACCCTATCCTTCTGATCTTGGTGTCTTAAGAACTGTAATCTAATGTTTTGGACTTGGACAAGGGAGAGCTACTGTAAGTAAAAGGTCTATTCAAGTTTGTCCACCATGAATTTAGGTTCTTGGTCATTGTAATAGCAAGCTTTGTTTTCTTTAAGTGTAGTTAACATTGTGATTCATGAGATGATTTGGGGAGTCACATTATTTGTCTCTGTGTATAAATGTCCTTTGTTAAACATCTCCTTTGAAAAAGAGTTGGTTTAAGTTGGTGTGAACTATTTTGGATACATTAAATTCTCTTTCAGCTTCTGTGCATGGTGGTGATAGCCACCCAATTTGTCATCCCATGTTATTATCATAATGGTTGACCAGCAGATGATCCATTCCTTGACTTAGTCTTTTGAGGCAGAGGCAAAGAAAACTATCTTGCCTGAGCACATATGGGAAACGTCCCCACTTTGCTGCCTGCCTTCCAGTTTACTTGTATAGCTTAGGAGGAGGAGATTTATTTCATCTAGAGAAATTATATCTTCTTCATTTGGTCTGGATTTTTTAAACATTGCTTTCCTAAAAAAGCTTCTGCCAGAGCCATATCACAGCTTAACAACCTTTGGGGGATTTTACTTTAAAAAAGAACTATCTTGAGGCAGTGATCCTCATGCCAGTCCATTTACAATCCATTGTATAACATCACTGGAGGCTTTTTCTGAAGCCTCTTAAAAAGAAAACTGAACTACTGATTCTGTTAAAGCCTAGTATTGAGGTATCCAGTAGTTGAATGAGAGAGAATAGGAACAATTTTAGGAGCAAACAGTGAAATAATTGTTTATGAGTACAATGGCTGTTTTTAGGGAAGCCTTAATACAATATTCTATCTCTAAAGAGATAATAATTCTAGCAAGCTTTAGAATATTTTGAGAGTTATTGAAAAATATATATGAGCACTATCTAAATATTAAATAAAGCATTATTGTTTCTGAAAATAAGAAACATATTACTTCTTCAACTGTCCAGACTAACGAAATAATATGTGCACAATTTAAGAGTGTGAATCATATCTGGGGAAATTCTCTCCCGGGCACTGTATTTACAACAATAGGGCAGAGATCTCAAATGCAAAATGCTTGTATATCTGTATGGCTACATCTATATATATAAAACAGAGCAGGGAGTTTGTATGTGCCCTATACAAGAATTCAATTCTGCACTAAACTTCCCCAAATTTCACACAACCCTTTGTTAGGGTTG
>JANHGC010009405.1:0-14189 GCA_027560395.1 Boaedon fuliginosus | reverse complement strand
AAGCAAAGTTAGCCTCGCATTAGGAAGATGCAGGAAATAAAATGTATATCTGTTAATGTGAATGGATTGAACTCGCCAGCATTTGCAGTCCTTCTGAAGCCACCGGTGCCCCCTCCCACATCTCCACTCCAGCAAGGCCGGCTCTGGGGCAAGGCCAGGCCCGGCAGGCGACCTTACTTGGCTAGGCAGGCTTTTCCTTTTGAGCGCCGTTTGAAAATATGGTGCCTCAGTTTGAATATGAATGCACACGGTCAGTAGAAGGTTGCTGTTTGTTCATTAAGAGTGTCCTCTTTGGCCCTCAAAAAGGGGGGCAAAAGGGTCCCCTAACCTTTGGTGACCCAGACAGTGGTGATCTTACTACCCTTAGCTATTTATCTGGCAAGTTTGAGCTAGATTGGTGCAGGACTGAAAGTTTGTATAGAGCACATATAAACAAACATCCCCACCCCACTTCTCTTTTATAGATATAGATGTATAATTACTTCCATTAGGGAAAAAAAACTTTCCTGGAATTTGAAGCCACAAAAGAATTATCTATTAAAAGGAGATACTTTTTCCTAGATCTTGGAGACAAAATTATGTGTCAAGTTCAATGTCAAATATCTAACTTCAGCATAACTGGTTTATCCAATCCCATGCTTTCACAAGCAATGAATATTAAAGCTGGTTTTATGGTTACAGTCTTGAAATTAAAATAAGGCCTTTCTGTCTCCTTAAGTGAGTTCAATTACAGTGTAATCATATGCATGTTATCCTTCAAGTCTGCTCCTTGTTGACAATTGTACTGACTTCAGAGGATTAAAAAAAAAGACTATGCAGTTTTCCTATCAACTCTTCAGTTTTTCACTGAAACTTTCTCTTAATGAGCATAATCATAGTTTTCTTTGCCTGTAATACATCTGTATGTTATCTTTTCTCTCATTCTTTCTTTAAAAATTTATTTAAAACCTGGCAATTGTAGTGTTTTTTCTCCACGATGGTGTCTAAAACAATTCAGCTTCATAATGATTTTGGAGGAAAATTATGGCCGCTGATTGGAGTTTCGACAAAGTGTCTGTGTATGTTATTTTTCAGGCAAGCCCAGGAATTACTTGATGATTCTGAACTTTCTGGTGCTAGTTTTGCTAAATTAATCTCTGTTCCAGTGCATACTTAACTTTTTCTCTCTCAGTTCTTCCTTCTAGTCACTATTCTGATGCACAAGATTCCCTGGGTGGAATCTTCTGGACCCAGCCTAGATGAATTCAGTTGAGTTTATTTTTGAGAAAATAGTGCACCAGATTTCTTTACATGCTGATAAAATATACTGCTGCCTCTTTATGCCTACACTAGCTGCTTACCTGGCCTTGCTCATTTTTTTTATTGGACTGCCATCTTCGTTCCTTCCACCTCCCTCCCTCCCTTCCTCCTTCCTCATCTCCCTCTCCATTGGCTGTAGAGAGACATTGCCCTCAGTATTCTTTGCCTAATTTGCATGCATTCCCTCCATTGGAATTGACATGCCCATGTGTGAATGTGTGTGAATGGATGGATGGTTGTGTTTGATTTTTAAATTGTAATATATTGTCTTTTAGTTGTTGTTAGCCGCCTTGAGTTCCCCTTGACCAGGGAAATGAGGCGAGGTATAAATTGAATAAAAATAAATAAAATAAATAAATAAATAAATCTCTCTTAATAGAAGGGCAAAATCATTTAAGATAAGTTACAGGGAAAAAGGCAAGCAATTTGTACAATACATTTAACACATACTGTGCTGTGTCTTCACTCTGCTGTCGTCATTTGTATAAACTCTTCATAGTTTACTTAATCATTGCCATCAATATCTGCTTCTTTAAGCATTAACTTCATTTGTTAGCTTCTCTCCAAGATATGTCAGCACATGGCGAAGTTCCACAGCACTAATATAACTATTACCATCCTTCTCAAAAACACAGAATGCTTCTCTAATTTCTTCCTCACTGTCTTTATCCTTTATTTTTCTTGCCATCATTGTCAAATTCACTTCTGGGAAGTGAATTCTGCTATTACCATCAGCATCTATTTCATTGAGCATGTCCTGTAATTCTGCTTCTGTTAGATACTAGCAAGAGACCTCATCATTGTCCTCAATTCTTGTTCTTATTGTGCCACCTCCAGTCTTACCAAAGGTGAATAGGCTTACTTGAATTCTGCAGTCTAGTTTTTTGTTGATCTAGTTTTAAAAAAAATCAAATATTTTACCTTATGTTAGGCTTGGTGGTGGTTACTGCAGTTGAATCAAGACTGGTGCCTGTTTGTTCAGCACAGAAGTAGGAATGGCACTTTGTCTCCCACTTCTGTTCCTAAAACTGACTGCTATTCAATTCAGTTCACATTGAATGAAATTGTAAAACTTCATTTTTATTTACTTATTTTTTTACAGTAGAATTGACATAGAGCCTTACTATGATGTTGTTTTAGCTTACTTTGTCTGATCTCTCAAAAGCGCTAAAGAGAGTTGGACATGATTAGGATGTTGAATGGAAGATTGCAGGGCTATAGGCAACATTGTGAAATGGGGGGGAAAATGCCAGGAGAAGGCAAAGGCAAACTACTTCTGTATAACTACCAAAAATTCCCTGCAAAGTTCCATGGAACCACCTGAAGTAAACTGAAGCAAGTCTTTAACTTTTTAAATCTCACAACAAAATAATAAATCAAATGCACTCCTATATATTATTGTTCATAAAAACTCATATGTCTATTTTTGTAAATGTAAATGGTAATAGTGGCTTTGTTAAAAACCCCAATTGATGCTTATTTATATAATTTTACATAATCATTGAAATCACATTCTCATCACCTGAGTTGTGGACAATGGAACTTTTCTAAAAGTGATTTCATAAGAATTGCATTCTGTTTCTAGTTTTGCCATTGTTGCTTGCCCCTTAGATGATAAACATAACAATGAGTTGTCAAAGGACACTTCCAGGTTCTTTGCTCATCTCTTTATCTGTGTGCACAAAGATACTGCAATAAGATATTCTTATGACTTAAGCCTTTGTCTCATCTACAGCCCATGTTGGAGACAGTTCACTTTCATCTTTAGAGATTCCATCTAAATGTAATTTTTTCCTTCTTCTCTTGACCCAAGGCAAACCACTGATTATAATTTACCATTTCATCAATGATGCAGGTAATAATATATTCATAGTCTGGGATCTACCCAGTTCCTATAAGCCACTGTTGGTTGCTGTAGCAGGTCTTTTGCCCTTAGATCACTGCCTTCAGTGGCATTTCAGGTTGGGATGCTGGGGAGACTGAACACCTGGCTTATGTGCAATGCCTGTCTGGTATTTTCTAAGTGTTTGTTGGGTATTACATATATTCCACATAACCTGGAAATACCACTTTAAAAGGCGGGTGGTCCCTTGGATATGTGTGTGTGCACATTAGCAAAGTGGAATTTGACTTTGAGGTGCAGTGTATAATCTAGTGAACAAATAATTCTGTTTCCAGTCAACCTCACTACCTTATTTGAGTATACTAGGCAAGAAAATATCTAAAATATCTAAAGTTCTTTGCCACCACATTCAAATCCATCAACAAAGTCCTTCACCCTCCAACACTTTAAACTCCAGAAGATAAGCAGAGTAAATATATGCTTAAGTTTACCAGGTAACCTTTTCTCATAACATCCAATGTTCCTTCTCAGACTACTTATACTCTGTTCTGAAATAGATGACTTAACTTTAAACATGTGAAAAACAGGTGCCTAAATTAAAGCATTGTTAGCTAAAGCCACCACTCTAACCATTTGTCAAAATCTGTCTCCCCCCTCCAGCCCTTCCCACATTAAAGGTAATGCTTTTCCCACTGCAGGTGGGAGAAATGAAGCAAAGGGATTATGGTCATGACTTTCCTCAGCCATTTCTTTACATTCAGACTATATCCTAGCCTCCTGAGGAAGGGCAGGATCAGCAGTTGCTGCACAATGTTTTTAGTTAACTTTTGTAACTTTTTGTAACTCTTTATGTTCTGTTTATTCTTATGACAGGTTTCGTGATTCTAAAACTTCCGCTTGGTATTGTTTTATTTTGCATGCAATTTGTAAAAAATCAGGAAAACTAAAATATAATAGAAATATATAACTGAAATTTCTACATTTTAAATTGAAAGTGGTGAGAATTAATTTCCAAATAACGTACAGGGATTGCATCTGAATAAAATATGGAAAGGATTGGAATGCTTAACACGAAATATTTGTTCACCCAGCAGTAGCATAAGGCACGTGGGAAGAAAATTGCAACAACTAAGAATTCCCTACAGCTGGGGGCTCTGTTCCCACGCAAAGTGGGATTTATGAGGTCAGGTAGAGCTCAATACAAAACTAAAGCTGGTGCAGACTGACAAGTAAGCACCGCTCTGCGACTCAACAAGAGCAAAGCGTATTTGTTATTTGAATAAACTCTTCATGGAGTTCACTTAACTGACTTGTCTTTGCGTCTCTTACGGCTTTGAGTAGAGTCGCAAAACAGGCAAAAAAAAAGTCGCTTTGTAGCTGGTTGGATTTACTTCGGTCCCCCCATATTCCGCCCACTCGCCCTCACGCGCATAGCGGACGTCTCGCTTTCGTCCAGCAAACGGAGCCGGGAGGCGCGGAGGGGGGGGGGTGAAGGGTGGCGAGTGGCGGTGATGCGCACCGGCCGCGTCAGGCAAAAAGGGAGAGGGACAGAGGCATCCATTCGGCGCCTGCGCAAAAAGGAATGCGAGCAGGGAGGGGGCAGCCGAGGAGCAAACAAGCAAGGGAGGGTTTATCGGGCGGCCGATTTTGATTAAAATATTCAAAATGGCGGACGGAGGAGCAGCGAGTCAAGATGAGAGTTCGGCGGCGGCGGTGGCGGCAGGTAATCATTACTGCATTTTACATATTCATATTCATACTCGTACACGCGCCCCCCCGCCGCCCGCCTTCCTCGCTTAGCATAATTTATTAGTACTCAGAATTATTATAATTAACGGCACAGGAGGGAGCTGAAGTGGGGGGGTAGCCGCCGTGCAGACACAGGAGACACAAGGCACGCAGTAGGCATACACACACGCGCGTGTGGGCACGGGGGGCAACGTACAGGATCCCCCACCCTCGCTCCTGGAGCCCAACTCGGAGAGCTAGGCCGACCGCTGCCGCCGCCGCTACCCAAACCTGCTTTGCATATTCATCTACTGTATAATAGTAGGCTCAGACAAGGGGGGCGGCGCAGCAACGGCCGGAGGAGGGGGGGGGACGGGTAGAGAAGAGCCAACAGGAGAGCGCTCAACCTTGCCGCATCCAGTCTTTTGGGGGGGCCCCCCCGATGGATCTGCGTTCGCGTCCCCTCAGAGGTCGCTCTGCCTGGGGGAAGGCGGAGAAAAGTGCATTAAAAAAAGGGGGGGTGTCAGCGTCTCCCCTGCAGCCGCCTGCCCTTATCCCGCAGGCAGCCTGATTTCCCCAGAGGCCGAGGCCTACGCGCCGAGGGGAGTTTGGCGTTGCCCTCCGGGTGGGCATCTTTGGCCTAAGACAAACCTCGAAAGGCGCGCGCGGGCTGCTCGACAGGGATTTGCTCTCCCCTCAGTAAAGTGTGTACAGCGGGGCGGGGGTGCATATGATCTCGGTACATGCAGGTCTCCGTTTAGGAAGCGCACGGGGTCGGTTTTGTCTGCTTGCCCGACAAGACGCGGACTGGCCTGCCAAATCTTCCCTTTGAGAGATGGAGGGAGAGCGTGGGGGGTGGGGGTTTCTCTCCGTGGTTTGTGAGCAGCGGAGCAGGGGAGATTAGAGAGGGAGTGATCAACAATGGTCTCCCTCTTCCCATGGGTTGTTTGGCAAGGTCAGGGTCCCGGGATGACAGCTTGAATGCGCCTCTTTTTAAAATTCTTTCCTCTTCACACACACCCCCCCGTTCCGTCTTTCGTTCTCATTTGAATAATGTCTAATTCGGGGAGGTTTATATTATTGAAATGGCCGCCCGACTTTCCCCGCCTCTCATGTTTAGTAATTCAGGCCTTTAATAACAGCCACTCAGAGCCCAATGCCGTGTTTATATTTTACATTCGCCCCATGTGCTTTTGTGGTTCAATATGATTCTTCTTTCTCGCTCTCTTGCCTTTTTACGTTTTCTTGGCAAACGAATGGGGCCCTGAGATCAATCCCAGGCTGTGTGGAAGGGAAGGAAGAAAGCTAGGCCCCGACTCCTTTGGCAGGCGTTTAGGCCTTGCTTTCTGAAAGCTGCTTGATTTATTTACTAATAACTAAAATGTCCCCCTCCCTGCCTGGATAGTGAAAATAAAATCCTCCTGGGACATGGGCAACATCAGATCTGCTCTCAGCTTGGCCTCTTTCTTTTTTTATCTGTCTCAAATAAGGGGCTTGTTTTTAATTTACTGACTACAACAGGAGTTTCTAAAGCCGCTCTTTCCAATTCAGTATGTGTGAGGTCTTTCTTTGTCCTTATTAGCCATGTTTTTAAGTGGTGAAAAGAACAGTTTGTCATTCACATTTTTGGAGTGTGAAATCTGCAATAAGCTTAAAAACTCAACAGATTAAATACAAAATTATTGAGTGCAGAGATAGAATTGGTAATACTTTTAATCTGCATTATTAATAATGTACAATAGTTAAGGTAATGTAAATCAGAATATTTATCTTTAAAAAGGTTATGGGTAGTCATATTTAATTGCTAATGTCTGTTTTGAAACTTTTAGATAACAAAAAAACAGTATCAAGAGAAATGGGCAATAAATGCAAGGAAAGGAATCTTAATTTGTTATGGTTTGATATAGATAAAATTGGAAACATTCTTATTATTTTTAGAACAAATACTAATTAACAATGTTTTGTAAAACACAATACCCAGTAAAACAGGGTTATAATTATTAAGATAGCTTTATAAATGTAATATTACTACACTTGATTGATTGATGTAGTATTTTCTTCAATCTGTAGAAAAATATCTGACAGCAGGATATTTTAGAGTATCTGTGTTTGATTCTTATTAAATAATCATTGAAGCATTATTCTAAATTGTATATATATAAAGACAATTAGTTTTGTAAATTTGTTTTAAAATATCATGAGTTCAGTGTAATTGACCTTATATCCCCTCTTGGTATTAGAAACACTAAGCTGAAGTATCATAAGGGGGCAGGGGTGGGATTCAACCAGGGTAACAAGCGGTCCAATGAGCGTGTACAGAGGTGGTATTCAGTCAGTTCGAACAGGTTCTGGAGAACCAGTAGTGATAATTTGTATTGATTCAGAGAACCAGCAAATACTACCTCTGATTGGCTGACACTGGCAAATACCACCTCTGATTGGCTGACAGCATAGCCACGCAGAACCTGTAGTAAAAAAAATTGAACACCACCGTAGCATATAATATGATTGCATTACAACTATTGTAAGTTTAAAGCATATGCTCTACCACTTTTTTTAATGTTGTCAAGTTGGTATCAATGACTAGAGGAGGAGGTGCAGTTAGTTTGATTTATTATCCTATATAAGCAGGTATAATGGAAAAACCTTCCTATAGGAAAATGATTTATCTGCAAATAATTTCCTTTATAGATTCAGTTTTATCACTGTTGTTATTGTAAATATATTAGGTCTTAGAGATAAAAAATAGTATCTCATATTTTGAAAACAAAATATTACTGTAATTGATAATCATTTTAAACCATAGATTGTTAGATGCTTATTTGAATTTATTAAGAAAGAAATGGTTTATAAATCCAAGCACTTTAGTTTTGCCTTTGTCAGAACAAATTGGTGCCATTACAACATTGCAACGTCCTATAGTCACGTGGTTGCCATTGCAATCTTCTTTGCCAGCTTCAGACAAACAAAATCAGTGGGAAAGCTGATTCCAATCCCACTTGCCATGGTTAATGGAAGACAAGCAAAAAGTGGTTATGTCATAATTAACGTAGAATTATGTTTATCATAGAAATGCCTTTCTAAAATACTTGTATTCTTGTATTTAATGTAAATATATAAGGGAGTGGTGTTTATCATGCATGTTTTGTTATTATCTTCAGCTATTCCGTGGCTAAGCATACTAATTAAAATTAATTTTGTATTTCTGTTAGAAAACTCATTAGAAATGTATGTTCTGAATCCTGTCCAGTATTTAATAGATATCTTTTAGATATTTAGATATTCTTGGGATCTGAAGGGTAGGGGAATTACAACTGCACATGATCAGGTAGAATGGCTCTGTTTAGATTTCTTGGGGAGATCATCAGGGACTACTAAAGTGGGCTTTCTCAATTGCTGTCCCCATTAGACTGCATTTTCCCCAAGATCTGTATGGATCTACCTGTATTGGAACTTATGAAGAATATTAAAAAAATGATTATTTCAACAAGATATGGATATGTTAGACTACGATATTTTCATTTGTAGTAACTTTGTTTAATGGAGATTTTATTGATCCTTGATGTATGAACAGATGTATGATCTTGTGTTAATCTTATGGCTATAATTTATATAGACTACAGGTTGTTCTCGATTTATGGCATTTATTCAGCAACTGTTTGACATTAAAATAGCACTGAATGAAGGGACAACACATGCCCAAAGTTACAACTGTTACAGTACCCCCCGTAATCACATGGTCAAAATTCAGGTGCTTGGAAGCCTGCCAACACTTATGAACATAGGTGTGCTGAAACTCCCTCCACTCATCTATCCTCTCACCTATTGCCCTTTGGTGCCCTGTTCTCAGCTCACCTTCACTTCTATCTTTTTGCTTCTACTGAAGAGGCTGGTTTAATGGAATGCATAAATGCTCTTGAGAAAGGGGGAAAGAGATGGTCCCTAGGAAGCCTCTCTTCTTCACTGTTCCTAAGGTCATTCAGACATTCCATTACAGCAGGCTCAGTTTTTTCCATGTGAAGCCAGGCCTATGTGCCCAAGTAGTCATGCCGGCCATATCTCATTGGTAGCAGGAGCAAGAAGGCAGAAAAGGTAAGCTGGGGCAGCAGGCCGACAGCGATCCTGGATGGGAAAAGTGACCAGAACTGGATTAAGGTGGCTTCCGTTTTCCAGATTCTGCACAGTTCTGAGGCTGCTTGCCACTCTGTAAAGTAAAGTGTGTGGCAACCAAAGGGCAACAATACGGAAGAGATAGGAAAATGTGGGGAGTTGGTGGCAGTTCCTTAACTTACGAAGGTCAGGGCTCGGAGGGATCAAGCCCAGAATGGCTTGTGGTGGAACTTCCTTAACCTGTAATTCTTGGTTAAATGGTAATCCTAGTCACAAATGTGGTCATAGCATGGTTCTACATTGGAAATGTTCTACTGCATTTTGTATTACATCATAAACTGTTTTATGATAAGTTTATGTCATAAAATGTTTTATAAAATTTGCCAAAATTAATTCTACAAGAATCGGGGGTCCCAGATTTTGGTCATACTCTGTAAGTTAACTCGTTTGAGGTTCAAAAATTGTTGCCCTATGATGCATTGTTTCACCAGTTAAACATTGCAGGAATGAGAGTTTTAGTAGCTTATAGATGTACAGTAACAGGCACTTTATATATGCCAAACTAGCATTTACGATTTTTCAAGCAGATAGACTTGTGTCTTGAGCAAAGAGGTAAATCTCACAATCTAGAAAACTGGATGACTCCAACCTTTATCAGTGCAAATTTGCATTTTTTGGATCTTAATCATTTTCAACAGAGCTAAAAATTAATACTTGTAATTGTGTGATTACAAAATTAAAATAATTCACACTATTTTGGCAACCAAATTAGTATTATATGCACATCGTAAGAGCCATTGGGTTGGCTAAGAAAAGGAAAGTAAGTCCAGCACCTTAACCACTAACCACACTAGTTCAGTATACTATCTATTGAAAATCAAGCAATTGTGATGTTCTAGTTGCCAGTATCTTCCTGAAATAGGCCACAGTGCTGCATAAAGTAATTCAGTGCACAAAGTAATTATGTAATTCACTGCACAAAGAAGAAAAAGTTTTTTCTCTGATATTCAGTGATTTAAGTTCATACAGTTTAACTTACAAAGTTCATTTAGTGATAGTTCAAAGTTACAACGGGACTGAAAAAAGTGAGTTATGACTGTTTTTCACAATTACGATCTTTGCATCATCATGTCATGGTTCTGTCAGATTCCGGGGCTGAGGAGGAGATAGAGCCGGGGCCGACAGACAGGGAGGATGCAGTCCCTATGAGGAACAACCTGGGGATGATGACAAGGCAGTCCTGGGTCTCGGGCTTCGAAAGGCAGGGAGGAAGAACTGGCCTGACAGAGGAAGGAGGGTAGTGATAGAAAGGGCAGGCAGCGGAGCAGAGGAGGGGCAATGCTCCAGAGGCGAGCAAATGCTTCCTCCACCCAATCCCCGAGTGCGGAGAATGAAGGGGCAGAGTCAGTGCAGGGCAGCCTGACTACTTAGGAGGAGGGTGCCCAACCCCTCCTGAGGTTCAGCTGGAGAGTAGCATTTGAGGAGATGCCATGGGAAGATGGTTTTGTTGGAAACAAGTGTATTTTGCGGGAACATACTCCATGGCTCTGAGAAGAACTTTGCTTCAGAATTCTTGCTGGTGTGGACTGACGTTTGATCCTTTGCTTTGACATTCATTGTGAGCTTTGCCAAGTTTGAGAGCCTGTCTTGCCCCCGGAGCGATGCTGCTCCTGTGGACTTTCACTGCTGAGAAGTTGCACAAAGTGTGTGTAGGCATGATTGGGCGTATGTGTTCAAATCTTGTTTTGGACTGTTAGGGTAGCCTGGAGGAAGAGACCTTGAAGAAGGGACTGGGGACTGTGCAGGATGGTGGTTGAATAAAAGTTGTCAAGCTTCTGCCTAGCACATGTTGCTTGCATGCCAATTCTGGGTCATAACATATCCCCATGATCATGTGATCAAAATTCAGACGCTTGGCAACTGGTTCATACTGATGACTGTTGCTGTATCCCAAGATCGTGTGATTACCTGTTGTGATCTGACAAGCAAAATCAATGGGGAAACGAGAGTCACTTAATATCACCAGGTTACTAACTTACCAATTGCAGTAACTCAGTTAACAACTATGGCAAAGAAGATCGTAAAATGGGGCAAAACTTACTTAACAAATGTCTCACTTAACAAATTTTGGGTTGAATTGTGGTCGTAAGACAGACTATCTGTATTCCACTTTTATTGCTAACATTTGTTAATCATGTTATGCTGATTTCCTCTCAATTTTCAGAAGACTGTTCAGTGACTTAATGGGTGACTAAAGTAATCTAAAAAAATGGAGGGGCAACTTGACTAGAAATCAAATATATGGTTCAGCTTGGAATGGAAAGATAAAAGGCAGGGGTGAATGAGAAATGATATTAGCTAGGCTAGAATATTCACAAAATATTATTGTATAATAGAACAATGACAATATAAAGAAGTATTACAGGTATATCTTTACAAAGAGGGTGGAAGGTGGAAGGATAGATAGCATGATTGGAATGAAAAATAAAAATGATGGTTTACGTTGATGAAATGACATTTGAAATACACTGATATTGTGATCGAAGTGTTGAGGATGAAATGACAGTGTACAGAATAGAATGCCAGTCTGCCACATAAGACTGACAGTGTCTCCTGTGATATAGCATAAGATAATCCTATGGGTATTTCAGAAGGAGTACAGTGACAATTGATTCCTTGCTCTTTCATCGATCTCCCTTTAACTCACTGTGAGGATAGTTACTATCTTCTGCAAGCTTCCTTTTTCAATGACAGTTCTTAACATTTGTTTTCAATGTCTTGCCTTATTTAATTTAAACACTTTTTTATGTCTGCTGTTCTCATCTATCGTCTTTGCTGCAGCATACTCCAGTTTATGCTGACTCTTACAGCTCTGACTGAAGGGTTCCCATCTTTGTTGGAACATTCACTTTATATCCACTAAAAATGTCCTGTACATTTTTATTCAGAAATAATTCAGTTTACTTCTCATTCTTGAGTTATTTAATATGTTTTGTATGGAGAAAAAAATATTCCTATGTAGACATATGAAGGCATTTGGGAAAAAATAGAGTGTACTGACCTATTTATTAGAGGTTCACGGATAATAAAGGTAATGTACATAGGTCAAATCTTCATTATGGTTATTAATGTGCATAATAAAATAATAAAAATTAGATGAACTATCACACTGGTGTGTCTAATTATTTTTTATTCTAATGCCAAATTTACTTGTAGAAAGTAATATATAGATTACTAGATTACTATAGATTAATATTAGATTTGAAAGTAATTTTCTTTTGTTCAATAATTATTTCCAATTTTTAATATATAAAAATAAAGACACTATTGAAAAACTTAGCTTGTTATTGTTTGTCTATTCTTGTTTTTGTTGTTCCTTAATTTATAATGGATGCCTATTTTCTGAGTTTTCTTTCAAAATTTAGGGTTTGTTTTGTTCCTGCATAATATTTGTAACTGCTTGGGGATTGTTGTAAAGCTCTGATAAGCAGTATATATAAAATCTGTGTGCTATTTCTATCCATGTTGTAAGCCGCCCAGAGTCCTTCGGGAATTGGGCGGCATAAAAATGTAATAAATAAATAAATAAATAAATAAAAACCTGGTTTGCCCCACTGACTTCCGCTGTTGGAAAGTCTCAAAAGGGGATTGCGCGACTCCCTGGGGCCCCGTCATAAACGTGAGTCAGTTTTCAAGCCTCCGAAGGTTACGTCGCATGACTGTATGCGCAAGGGTGGGATTCGGCCGGATCGATTTTCTTTATTTGATGGCCCCACCCATTCTTCTTGCTCCAAAGCCTACTGGTATCTGTCGCAGGCCTTCCAATGCACCGTTGTTGTTCCTGTGTTGGCACCATCGTCTTGCTGCCCCTAACTCCACCATCCATTGTTCCTTCGCCTGCTTTGTGGTTCCGATCGGTAGTCCTCGAGTTACGACAGTCCGTTTAGTGACCATCCGAAGTTCCAACGGCACTGGGAAAAAAGGGGACTTTTTTTTCCGGACCCCTTTTCGCACCCGTGACCATCGCATCGTTCCCACGGTCGCGGGATCGAAACTCCGATTCTTGCCACCTGACTCGTATCTGCGACGGACTCTGATTCACATTCTTGGCAACTAATGCGTATTTATGACGGGCGTAGCCTCCCGAATTCTCCTTTTGGGGACTTTCTAACCAGCCAAGTCAAGGGGGGAAGCCCGATTCACTTAACAACGGTGTTGCCCACTTAACAACGGACTCCCAGATTCTCCTCCCCGCGGGGGGCAAGAAAGGTCGTAAAATGGGACGAAAGCTCGCTTCGCAACGGTCTCGCTTAGCAACGGACGTTTTGGGTGTCCTCTTCTGTGGTCGTACGTCGAGGTCTACCCTGCATGATTCATTTCCTGTTCGTTATTGCAGCTTCTTGCCGCCTTGAGTTCCCCTGGAAGGGGTGAAGAGAGACGGGGTACAAATCCAATAAATAAATAAAATAAGAATACGGTAAAAATCACCGCAGCAGCAATGCACCGGATTCCCAACCACCTGGTTGGGAAAAGAAATGGCACGATTGGACACCAATGGGATTGTGGCATTAAAAAAAGGGGACGGGATCTCAATTGCACAGCCTCTCTCTTGACTTTCTTTTCTATTGTTATTATTGTTTTGACTTTGCTTGGGAGGGGGAGCCTTGTTCCTTACCCGTGCCCGTCTCCCCCTCCCCACACAGGACCACTTCAAGTGAATTGAACTCAAATCCTGGAACGGATGTTCTGCTTAAGGACCGTTGCAAAATTGCAGCCGGCGCGAGTCCCTTGTGATAATTTCTGCCCCAGTGGCTCGTAGCCCTCTCCCCGGCGTTTGTCAGTTAATTAGTATTTCACTCGGAGGATTATATTTTACAAGGGGGGGCATTTAAGGGAAACAATTCTGCTGATGTCTGAAGAGCCCTGAGCTCCTAGCCCTTGAAATGGGAATCCAGCCAGGCGTAGCTACTTGTCTCCCCCACCCCACGCGCTCTCTCCCCCTCTCTCTTTCTCTCTCTCTCCCCCTCTTTCTCTCTCTCTCGTCCTCTTTCTCTCTCTCTGCCCCTCTCTCTCTCCCCTCTCTCTTTCTCTCTCTTGCCCTCTCTCTTTCTCTCTGCCCCTCTTTCCCCCCTCTCTTTCTCTCTGTCCTTTCTCTCTCTCTGCCCCCTCTCTCCCCCTCTCTTTCTCTCTCTTGCCCTCTCTCTTTCTC
>JANHGC010009404.1:2230-19516 GCA_027560395.1 Boaedon fuliginosus | reverse complement strand
TATTTTATCATTTTCCTCTCTGTATACTGTGAGCATATGCACCAAAGACAAATTCCTTGTGTGTCCAATCACACTTGCCCAATAAAAGAATTCTATTCTATTCTATTCTATTCTAAATTGTGAAGGTACAGTATCTATCCTGCTAAAGACAATTCATTTGACTGTAGCCTGTTCTAACTGTTAAAATAAGATTCAACTGATTTCAGCTTGACTAGTGGACAAGTACATTTATGATAACTATCCAGGGCTATCCAGGAAAAAAAAAACAAGTCAATTTCCCCCAGCAAGTCAGCCTCTTTCTGTAATGCCTCTTTAATAATATGGTCATCTGCTGAATAAGTGCAAGCTACTCATTCTCTGAACACAGTGTCAGCCTTTACATGCCCATGTTTACAAGAACGTCACAAACAACATAGAAATAAAAATACTGTGTTCTTGTGACCTCAGACAAGTTCATATTCATTTTATTCTTAACTAGCAAAAAATAATTTCAGAAACAAAGCATGCATAATTATTTATACAATCCTTTTTTTCTTAGAAACGGTTGGGACACCTAAACATCAGAAGCTACAGACCTGTTCAAAGGCTATGAAGTCAATAAGATCAGTTCTAGGTAAGCCAGAAGCATCCAACTTCCTCATTTGTACTGCTGTGTCTGCAACGCAAACTAAGAATGCGGTAGAGAAGAAGCAGGTTTGTATGGGTAAAAACCTACAGAATCTTCACTTTAAAATCATAAGATCACCCCACCGGAACAACAGCCTAACAAAAAGTGTGAACATGAAGGGCATTTTATCATATATGGTGGATGTGCAAAAAAGCCACAAAAAATTGGATACACATAAATACTCTAATTCAGAAGAGTTTTAAGGACAAATTTACAAGAGAAACCGAAGACTTGACTTTTGAGATTAAAGGAGAGACAACTAGAAAAAAGTGATGGAACTTTGTTTTACAGTATATATGAGAACTGCAGTGAGATTACTATTATGCTCAAAGAGTAGAAATGTTTGACACTATCCACAATAGATACTCTCCACTTCACCACAATAAATGAAGATGATGTAATTTGCAGAGATAGCTAAACTGACTTCCTTGATTAGAGAAAAGACAATATATGTAGTTAAGGCTGACTGGAAACCCTTATAGACTTTTGGCATGAAACAGAAAATAAATGTACTTATGAGTTGTGATTTTAATGGTTAGAAAAAATGAATAATAGAAAACAGTGAGCTTTTTTAATTATACAGTTAGAGGGAACTTTGCAATCACATTTTCTGCAAAGGAAATTAGAAACCTTTTTATTTTTATTTTTTCTTTCTACATTTATTTCTTTTTTCTTTTCTTTCTCTTTGTTTTCTTTATTCTGGATTAGTTTGTGTTAATGTTTATGTTCTCTTTAAAACTTTTAATGTGTGTGTGTGTGTGTGTGTGTTTGTGTTTGTGTGTGTGTGGGCGCACGCATACACTCACATACACATGAACAACAGACTAACTAGGAAGAAAGGATTATGCAAATTAAACTTGTTTTATATTTGTACCTCCTAACTATTCCTTTCTTCAGAAACATATTGTATTCCCATTGAGCAACTGCCCTATTCTACCTGTGTTCCATATAAGTTCTGGAAAGCATACATTAAATGCTTTTCTATTAAACTACTTTAAAATTCAACAACGTCTTATCTTCTTATATAGTCCTGATATTCTTGTGCCTGGACACTGTGTACTGATATTTACCAAAGAAATAGCTAAGCAGTATTAAGCTATCGGGAGGCTGCTTTTTGTAAAATTTCAAACAGTGCTGAGCAATCTGAGATCAGGTATGGCCCCTCAACATCTTTTCTGCTATCAACAAGTCTCTCGTAAACATTAACTCCCCCAAATCAGTGGCAATCTTCATCATGTTGAGGTAGGAAATGCACAAAAGCTCTGCCATATTTCCAAAAGTAAGCTCAACATAGTTATAAAAAAAACCCCTCCAACCCATGAAATCCAAAGGGGGGAAAAAGACCCTCCCCACATATATGATGTCTCCACCCCTTATTATGCGCCATTGCTTTTCACAACAATTCTCTGTACCCTTTGAAAATATTATGTGTACCCTTTGACTACCATACTTTCAAAGCTAAAGATTAGACAACTATCATCATGATGACACCATTCTCATTGGGAAAATATGCAAGTTCAAATAAGGGTTCTAAAAAATTAATTTCTAGGGATCTTTTTGTCTTTTTTTTTTTTTTGCCTGCAAAATGTAGAAGTACCTAGGCCTCAAGCATCCGGTGCCAATCCACAGAGCTGAGAATTATCAGTAGAAAGTCTTAATGAATTATTAAATGCAAACAAAGATGGGATAAGGAGATGACTTAAGGGACAATATCTGACTTCTCAGACTGGACAATCTTAACAGCCTGTTATATGGAACATCTGACACAACACAGACTAAAAGTTATCACTCAAAACAAGCAGATCTTCAGAGGACATTCCACAATCCAAGGATCCAACTAAACCCTTTACAAACTGGGATCAACTGGGTTATGAGGTTTAGAATCAAGAGGATCCTCAAAGTCTGTTATTGGCCTTATGCACTGCTCATAGGCAATCTTACATTTTTCTTTCTGTCAAGAAGCCTGTCTCTCATTTTTAGAGAAAAGGGGTGGGACAAGGAAAGACTACCTCTGCAGATGAATGAACATAAAACATGCTGTACCTGCAATGTTCTCCTGCTTGGGGCAAATTCCTTTTGTAGGCGTGAGAACATGGTCTTCTTCGTCGGGTGTGACTTGGATCCCGATTTCCACTGGCTCTGACACTTTCCTGAGCTCGGAGCGTGATGGAGGGGGAGGACTGCTCTTATCCACGTTCTTTTCATAGCAGGCACCACCAGCACCATGGCACTGTTTCTTCTTGTGCTCTATAAAAACCAAGATGTCTCCCAGGGGAAAGTTCATCTGACACTGTCCACAGGTTAATAGGTCAGGGTCTGTTCCACCCAACGCAATGCTGAGCCCAACCGGCTCTCCTAGTGCTAGGCTCTCGTCCTCATGGGTGATGATGGCAGTGTCCACGTGGTCAGCCTCTGCTTTGTTCGGAAACCCCAAAAGGTGAGGGTCAGGGAGAAAGGGAAAAAGGAAAAGAAAGGAAAAGTAATTGAGAGCAATTGGTTTAAATATTCATATAGTTGTATTTTTTTTATCTATTTCCCACCCTGCTTGTCTCCACAAGTGATCTGAGTACATTTTGCAATCAACTCTGTCTGCAAAACAAAATTATAAGCATATCTAATTAGGTTTTTCTGAATCAACCATCAAACTCCACAGTAATAGATTAATAACAGGGGAGAGTAGAGACCTGTTAGCCACTTCCAGAACCAGAACTGGTAAGATCCATTGGACAGAGCCTGAGATTTACATCAAGTTGTAACAGAATCCATTGTTGAGTTAAGCAATTCTAATCAAGCATCTTTTTTTCTTTATAAAGCAAGAAACAATACTGAACTATTTGACTATGTAAGCCCACCATTAAAAACAATTGGCATTAAAAATATTTTATATTACTTATTTTTCTGATAATTTTTAACAATTTATTGATCATATAGAATATTGTTTTTTTAAAAAAATAGTTGTAACATTAAGCCGGTACTGTGATATTCTTGGAACTTTGCCATATTTCTAGCTTTTTATGGCCCACTCACTGACTCACCCTCCAAAACATTTTTTAATTGGTCCATTCTGTGGCCACCATACCAAGGACTGTTGGAAGCAATGAATATGCAATACATTGGACTTACAAATATAGTGAAGAGGCTGATTAACCTAACAAGGTAGCAGTAGCCATGTCAAATAACCATGAAAAGCTTTGGCGACAAGCAGGCACCTGTTCAAAATGAATCTGAATGGAAATGGTGCTCAGTGCATCACAGTGAAATTAATTATCTCACAGGGTTTATTAAAAATATAAGGAGAAATCATGCTTACAGAAAGCTGGTTTTTAGGCACCACATGCATCTTATATAAGTGAGTTTGATCTGACTACTTTTTACTGCATCACCTTTTCAGGATGACCACAGGAGGAGGAGCCATTTTGCCTCTGATTCCTGGCATGGTAAGCCTGCCTTTGCCAAGATGAAAGCCATTCCAGGGACAGGATTTTTCAATCACTATTGTACCCAGAAGGTGACAGCAACGATGCCTGAAGGAGATTTATACAAATTTGCCGAAACCAGTTTTGAGAACAAGTTTCTGTGGTTCCTGATGTCTGCAATCTCTTGGAAGGCAGCACAAGACTGTCACAAGTTCTTGGGCTTGTCTTGAGTAGGAAGACTGTCTCTCTCAACCCTACCCACAAAGCAAGCCTGAGGTCTACAAGCAGCAGAAAGTGACACGTCCATTTGCATTAAGAGAAAAGGCAGGGAACTGATCCCACACCCAAAACACTGATCATGATTTGTTCTGTCCCCTTCATTTCTTAAATGCTCAGGTGGGGGAAAAGGTACCCCAACTTGCCAGGCCACACAATCACCTTAATGTGACACGGTTCAGAGTAAGAATGAAAATGTACCCAATCCCACACCTGCAATCTCTGGCTGATTTCTTTAATGCCCCATCTGAGAATGCACACTAAGTTTATAGACTGGTTTATGGATGGATCATGGAGTTTGCCCAGAATGAATGGCTCCCTGGATTCAGTCTCTCAAATGCCACCCATGAAAACAGGCTTTCACGAAGTTAGGTTTCCTAAAAATGACTTTAATTTTCTCCAGAAAACCTTCACAGCTAAACCATGCTTCCAGGTTCAGAGAAACCTCTTATAAAGAACCAAAAGACAAATTGATGAAAACGTCAAAAAAAATTAAAAACCACCTGTTCAAATTTATTTGGTTAGATTATAATACTATCCAACTTACTAGCTGAAAGAAAATGAAATTTGCTCAGAACTAACAGCTCTCAACTTCAGTCCATAAATATTATCTTAAAATGCTGAAAATTGAATGGGAAAAAGTCCATTCCCAATTCAAATCACACCATGGTCCGCACTGATCAAATTTTATTTATATAAATAGTCTTCAGAATGCTCAACATTTTGATCGCTATTTCTTTCATTGTTATTAACTATTGGATACCAACACAATTATGTGAGTTAAACTCGAGTTCCCCAATTGGGTGAAGAGAAGCAGGATATAAATTGAAATAATAAAAAAATAAAAATAAATAAACCTCTCATTACTTAATATAACTAGAATTTTGGTACAATCTTGTTCGCAGAAGATAATAATGTACTTAATATAGCTAACTCACGGTATTAGTAGGGTACAATAAACTTTTGTTTTGTTTCATTTTGTTTTTATTTCCAAAGCAGGCTAACTGCAAAACCACACAAAATATGGGCCTCGATCAGGCACAGTTCCCAATGGCTGGCAGGGTTTTGCTCTAAACAAGAATTTTATCATTTGGCCTGATCAATGCACAGTGAATTAACGACATGTAAATAACAGAGATGAGCCACTGAAGTTTTATCAAGAGAAGGGAATAGTGAAACTCCACAGGGGAAAAAAATGAACACATGGAAATACTGGCATTGGTGATTTGTTTCCAAATTTCCTGGAGATCTAAAAGCAGCAGGACAATGTAAAACATTTGTCATACTTCTGAATTGCAATCCTTGAACTGAATGGGAAATTTGCCTAGGCAATTTTTAAAACTGCTATTTATTTTTATTTGGATTTTTTTGTTTTGTTTTCTAATAATAAAAGGGAAACTATCTAACCAGGAGGCTAATCCCGCAGTTTTAATTAGATCAAAAAGCATCTAACTTTTGTTTCTGAAAAAATATTGTTAATTTGTACATGAATGTAGTCAAATGCAGTTTTGCCATTTATACATTGGAGGTATGTATATAAGAAAAATAACTGAATATATCAGAACTTGGGCTTTGCTGGATTCATAGTACTTCAGATTAAGCCCACGCTAACTGCCTTCTCCTTACAATTAATGGAGGTGGATGAACAAGAAGTCAGCCTAAGGAATAGGAGATGCATGCATGAAAGCTTCTGAGTTTCCTGTACTTACTTGTAGCCAAATTAATCCACTAGGTAACTCAAACACTAGGCATAATGCATGGTGTGTGAAACCCATTAATTACTTTCCCTCCATCCTTTCCTCAAAGTTTACTTTAAAAGCGGCTGGTAGACAATGCAACGTAATTAATTTACCAATTTATTTTATGAAAGGACTCTTTTGCCATCGTGAAAATGTAATCATAACCCTAGTGCTGAGCGGGAAGTGAGTGGATTTCTGTGCGAATGGTTTGTCACAATGCAAAAGGTAATTATTTAGTGCTTCTGTTCCCTTTAATGATCTAACATTGAGCAATACTGTTTATATTGAAGAGAGCTTGCACCTTTAATTACCAATTACATATACATAATTTTAGAGCCAAAAGGGAAAGGAAAAACCGAGGGCTGTGAAAAGACTCCTTTAGACAACATATGCATCCTTTCTCAAAAAGAATTCCTATTAGGTGGGAGCAGAGTGTCAAAATATTAAAACACGCACACACAAAGGAAGATAAGGTAAAAGAATCGGAAGAGCCAGAAATGAACCTAGGCACAAATAAGGAGTATAATGAATGGAAGTCGGAAAATAGATAAAATTCAAAAAATGTGTCTTGGCATTTCCTTAACACCCCTGCTTGCTAAAGTGAGATAGGTGGCTGAAATTACAATAGACTAACTGTGTATGCGCTTTAATATGGAATGGGAGGAGAGTTTCCAAGCTTCTTAACTTTATGATATAGGAGATACTGCTTATTAAAAAAAATTAAAAAAGGAAAGCAAACAAGAGGGGAGGAAGGAGTAGAAAAATTCAAAGTAACCAACCTTCCAGACCTCATATTGGTTGAAATTTCAAAATCTCTTTCAACTGCCAGTAGCTGATTATTTTATAAAAAAAGAAAAGTCTATTATTAAGAATTAAAATAGGATTAAATATATTTTAAAGAAAAGAAACCAATTTCCCCAGTTTGCAAGACAATTTAGAAATCAAACATTCTTAAAATCATCAATTTTCCTGTTTTATTTGGCTATCTTGGCATCCTGTGTCTCATTAGCATCTCATCATGATTAGTAAGTCTGTGTGTCCCCATTTATCTAAATCTTTTCCCCTTTACTCTCACCCAAGTAAATGGTGTGCACAGTACACACACACAGTAATTTTTCATTCTCTGGAGCTATCACATTTTAGAAAATCAGCTTTATATTTCCTCCTTGCGCAAAATTCTCTCTCAAATTATCATTGCTATTTTCAAAGAAATCAATGGGAGTTATTTAAACAGTCATTTTAATTCTGATTAAATTTAATAACCCAGAAAGAAAGCTATGCTGATAAGTGGAGTCCTATACATATCTACATACAAGTAAGCTCTGCTGAAGTTAAGGAGGCTTATTCCCAGGGAACCAAGTATAGAATTGCAGTATTATTGCAGATTAAATTATCTGGAGCAAGTAAAAGTAATGTTGATAGATATACTCCAGAGTAAGTGGGGTCTTCAGTAATAATAGTTAAAAATGTAAGTCACAGAATTGTATTCTACTTTGAAACATAATTAAGAAAAGGCAACCAAAAATAGCAACAAAAGCCAAAAAAAAACATAGCAATAATCATTACAGAACTAAAAAAAGCTCATTGTTAGTTATCAATATATTGGTGAAACAATAAAGGAAGCTTAAGAAGCAGCTTACTATCTAATGAAACCTAATATATAGAAAATAGCAAGTATATAATTTTATACACTGATACACACACACTGTATATATGCTTATGTACATTACCCAAATTAGTCAAGAAAAATATGAACATCTGTGATCAGAATTTGATGAGAACTTGAAGTTTTTCCATGCATAAAATAAATGAAAACATGGTGACATATTTTTTTTAAACTGGCCATTTATTCATTAAAAAAAGCAAAAAGCAAATGCAGTACAGCTCTGTATGGGTTCATGTAGAAATAGACAGATGTAAACTGGTTTTTGTTTCAAAATTTCATGAACTCATCTAAAAGCAGTAAATTCAGACTGCGTCACCCAATTGAGCACTGAAGGGGCAAAATCCACAAGACGCCCCTCCTAAAAAAAAAACAGTTTTTAACTTCAATGGAACTTCTATAAAAAACAGACAAGGGCAATAATCCAAGATGAGCATGTTATGCTCTAGTATGGAAATGCATAAGACCTTCTACAGTTTTAGACTATGTTTGCCTTAGCTCTTCCAGGCTACATTCATGAATTCAAAAATGACAATAAACATTAGGTTCTGACAAATCCATTAGCAAGAGAGAGCAAAATCATTCCTGATTCTTCTTCACACACACACACTTGTACACAAACACACAAAAGGAATTAAACACAGCTTTTTTGACCCAATATAACAATTCAAACATTCAACTACATTGTTTGAACATATCCACCAAGGCACACATTCAAAACCTATTTTCTGTTACTAAATTCAATTTAATTCTGTAAATTTGGAGACTCTATATAACCACGCTTAGGATAATAATGTTCTATAATTAAGAGATTTATTTATTTATTTAAAAATCAAATCTTAGAATTATAACAATCATGTAAAATATATTTAAAAATCAAACAGGCCAGATGTTATTGAATTAAAAGGACTTGTCTTCATTAAACCTGGGTAATACAGTCTGTCAAAACTAACTGCTTATCATTCCAAAGTGTGTATTTTCTTCCAACACAATCGTAGCATCAAAAGGTTTTCATTCCATCTGACTGAAGCATATAGCATAGCTAAGTGGCTTAATAGTTACTCCATTCTTCATGGGAGATGGGGGGGGGTGTTTTGCAAACCAGCTCCACTAACCCTTTTGTTTCAGTAATGTTAACATATTTACAGTTGGGCAATTGAAGATACAATGAACTACACATTAATACATATCTTGCTTGCAGAAGGGGAAGAAATCAGTGTAGGAGCGTTATAAAATAGAGGGGTATTGGATATGAATCAAGAAACAATCAGACACAAATGGCGAACTTTTTAGCTACTATGCAGTTTGAATCAAGATGCCTCGGAGATTTTTTTTTCTTCTTTTTTATGATTTATAGCTGAATTAAATGCATTGGTATAGCCAGTAAGTTAATAAATGCTACATACATAATATGTATGCCACACTGTGTACTGTTATGAGAAAAAATGTTTGCTAAATTTATTTGCCTGTTTTTACGATCTCCAAACTTTTCATGAAAACAGCAAAAGGACCCTTTTTGGCGGATGATGACTTCCTGTACCGATTGACACACTGTGCAAAAACAAAACCAAGTCTCCCTCTATGCAGTCATCAGACAACAGTCAGTTATCTCACAACGTAACTATGTGTTCCCATCAGTGTGGTCATATTTTTACTCTTAAAATGTAATTTGCAGAGCTCTCGAGATCAAATTGTTTCAAAATACTTTTTTTTTCTTGCTGAACTGTAAACTTTTTAAAGGAGAGGGGAACTAGTTGAACATATCTAATACTCTGGTTTTTTCCTAACCTTGTCACCTATCATGGAGAAAAGAAAAATTCTTACTTTTTAATAGTAAAAAAGACGGAGCTGAATAATGAATTTTTAGGAATTCGTGTAAGAATCCATTATTCTGCCCTTCTTTAAAAATTAATGGCAAATGGTAATGCTGCCTCTCTTCCATGCTTGCCACTAAGAACACCAAAGTTCTGTGCAACATCACAACTTTTTCAGAGCCAGAAGCCAGCAGAAATGGGGCTGACAGTATGTGCTGCTTAGGTGTTAAGCAGGTGCTGCAATCATCATAGGTACTGTTGGTTACGATGTAAATCTCTGCAGACCTAGATGAGCAGACTGTAGATTAACTATATCTGGCTGCGCTTTGTAATGATGTATTGATGAATCAAGCAGCATTTGCCAGCTGTACCACTCTACAGGGAAATCCTAATTTCAGAGGAATATCCAACAGGCTCCATATTTTTCCCCCTCAAAGAAACTCTATGCACTCCCTCGTTTTCCCAGGGCCTGAACTAGAATTTAAGGATTTTGATAACATTGTGGGGGGGACTTTTTGTTTGAAAACTATGCCCAGGCATCCACCAAGGAAATTGCTTTCATCTTGAGATTCTGCTCATAAACCCTCTTTTATATTACTAATGAGCATATAGGAATACCACTATGCCTATACACCCATTAGAATTACAGTGGCACAGTGGTATGTTTTTATTATTGTTGAGTCCTATGGGATGGGGCGGCCTACAAATTTGAATAAAATAAAAAAATAAATAAATTAAAAACCTGGATCACTCACTCAGTGAAGATTCTGAAGACACTAAAATAAATATCCACAATTCAGGGAAAACATTATCCAACAATTATTTGTAATTCTGTTTGCAGATTCATCTCAATCTAAACTTTGTCATTGTAACAGCGTATACATTTTGTTTTCCCTTAAGGAGAAAATACTTTTTCATATAGCGCATATTAGGTTCATATAAAATCAGCATAAAAGAAAAGAGAAATGGCATTTCCTGCAGACCAATATGAATGGTGAATAAAACAAAACTAATCTGATAGTGTACAATGGCTCATCACAACCACAATTTGCAAGTCAGCAATCTCACAGACTCCCGTAAATCTACGTGTAAGAGGTCTAAGATTATATTTCTGCTCAGAAGCAAGCACCACAAAGCAAAATGAATTCCTACTAAATGAATAGAATTGCAACTGAGAACCATTTTATGCAATGTTAATTAAGTTTAGACTACAACAATCCTTTCGATTCAGATAAGTTTCAGATGTAGATATGGCCAGGCATATAGATGTAATTTGCCTATCTTTGTTGGTTGGCAGGATTTACAACTATGAATGGTATACATATATAACGTGAATAGTTTCTATTCCACCTTCTTAACGTATTCCCAGCTGGCAGAGAGAATGAGGATACAAAACATCTGAAATCTACTTTTTAAAATGGCATGTACAAGTACAGTGCAGCTTTTGGGAAGATTTCTATAACCTGCTTGTCCTTCAGTCTTGACCACTGAAGGCAAGCAGTTCTTGTTGTTTAGGACTCATACACACACATATTTATACTGAGCTGCTTTGCAAAACTACTGGTCAAGCTCTAGACTCTGGAGGAACCAGTGTTAAGTAGGGTTTTTAAGCAGAATTGCTTAAACTGCCTGGAATTGCTCATTTGGAATTAATAGGTGCAAAAGGCACTCATACGGCTGTGAGTTTCTAAACCCTTCTCTAAACACCTTTTGAAGAACTTGCCTTTGGCTTAAGAGAACAAGTTAATCCTATCACAAGTTTGATACGGGATGAGGAAGATAAAAAATAAAATTATTTAGCGCAAATTTAATTATTCCAGCAAAGTCTCATATTGACCACTTAAAAACTTGCAACGTGTTGGTTATTAACTGTATAGATAGATTATAACAACTTCTGGAACACTTGGTGCTACCTAATCTGCTTCTCTCAATTTCTTTCTTGAGAAACGACTCTGCTTCTCTAATTTAAATAAAACCTACAGAAATATCTGTATATTTTGCTAAATGAACTAGCTATTTGAGAGGCAGAAGGAAGAAAAAAGATTTATTGCAATTGGGAGGCTAAAATACATAGGTCCTTGTAGGGACCATAAAAACCGTAAATCTTCACAGATAAATCAGGGACTGAGATGATATGATTGTGATAAAAAGCTTCCTTTGTGCTTGTGTAAATAGATGTATTTTAGTTAAAACCAAATATATGAATGGGAGAGAGTCCATCAAGATAATTTTTGTACTTTTGGCTGCAGTAGAACAGTAGACTATAAATTTATAGCAATATATAGACAAGTGAAAAAAAGTTAATAAATGTGATGTTTTGCTATGGATTGAAAACAGGTGGCATCTTTGTCAAATGTCCACCACAAAAGGTGGGGGTAGTTTCCAAGGGAATTGTAAATCATCATCATTATTTACACCCAATTTTATTGGTGTTATTTTTCAAGTTACACAGAGGTTTTGGGTGTCCTGACACTCAACACATTTTGTCAGATTATTCCAGAAGCATAGAAGAAATGAAGTAGAGGTGATGCTCTGCGTGCAATCACATACATTCCTACAATACATTCTTACTGTACCACATTACACACAATTCTCAACAAGCATTTAAGCACTCCCAAAACAAACCAATCACTAAATCTTTGCAAGAAATTTTCTGCATTCAGAAAGTTTGCAAATGAAACACTAAATATATTTATAGAAAATACTCAAGCCATTTCCTATGAATGTCATGCATTAATGAAACTTCCAAATACTTCTTTTGCCAGAAAATTATATTCCTGCATTATGCCCATGGTCATTACTTATCCTTCTCCTGTCTATGCTGCAAGAGATGTATCCTCCTTTTATGTTTTCAATTCTATTTTTACATTTTTGAATGTATGTTTGTAAAGAAGAACAAGAAAAAGTCAAAATTTCCAATATACAATTGAAACTTAGTTGACTGAAACGGTACTTTTCCAAAATAAAATGGAAGAACAGAACGAATGAAAATGCTGTTGAAAATTTACTACCTGAACAGGGAATGCTAAAGGATTCTATAAAGAGCATTTTATAAAACTAATTAAGCAGAAACAAGAGTATCATCCTAATATCTGCTAAAAGATTTCCTTATATATCAGTAATGCCCAGTCTGTTTAAGTACATTTCCCCTAGATCGTTATGCAGTTATATTCATAACAATATACCCACCTTGTGAACTGTGCTAAATGCACTAGAGTCTTGCACAAGCCAAATGATGCTTTGCAGGATTATATAACCAAATAATATTTCAACATAAAGACTCTGAAATAAATTGAAACTCCACAAATGCAAATATATTGTGTCCTACCTATTTAACTGTCTAGATTAGAACCGTTTTGGGGATGATCTCGCGGGCATCCTTAAATCATACAAGCCCAAATGAAGCCTTAAGATACAATCTGATGAAAACTTAGTTTTAAGGTCTCACCAATGTAGTGAGACCTTTTTAGTAAAAATGCATCTGTGTGATTTTTCTTAAATCAGATGTTCTTAATGTTATCCACTGCTTTTAGCTTTAACTAAATTCACCAAGTAGAACACATAAAAAGCAGGCAAGAAGAATATTCAGAAACAAAATGAAAAAAACAGGCCGAGCATAACAAGTATTATCACAAGCGTGGAATATTATTGGTGATTCTTTGATTACCAACTACTGTTTTCTTTCATTACTGTGAAAAGTTTTTGAAGTCCAAAGATTGAAGCAAGTTGTTAGGGACAAAATCCTACAGTAAATGACAGTTCTACTCTTTTGTCTGACCTAATTTATTTCTCTTTGAAAGTTCAAATAGAGCCCTCTGCACTTTCAGCGGAGAATATCATAGACTGTGCCCTGACATGAGAGAAAAATTTGGAGAAGACTTAACAAAACCCAATCCTAACAAACTTCTACAAAATCTACAATGCCTTTCTTCTGGCAAAGCTGTATCTCTGGATTCTCTTTTTATAGCTCATTATATGGCATACATTTCAGCAAAGAAGGATTCAAGAGCTGTCAATTTCTATAAAGCTGGTCAGGGGAATCTGGGAAATCACAAGCACACAATTCTATAGGTGCGTGCTGTCAAAGTAACTTTTTATGCCATTTATGATCTCTATTTATGCTGTTTATGATGAACCTCTACATCCATATTATTCTAACAAAGGTAAACCAATGAAAATAAGCTTGCATGGCTCCATAACATTCAGAGCCATGATAATTAAAGTGTTTCTGAAAGGTTTTGCTGCTACAAAACTACACAAAATATTTAAATACATTTGTTAACTATGGCTTCTAAAAGTAATTTGAATAAAATGTATCTACCAGATGAATCCAACAGTATGCAGTTATCAATTATAAGTAACTATACCATGGGCTAATGCAGTCCTGGTAAGATCTGGTTTCCTTAAACATTCACCTTTGTATATATCAATTTGTTTACTATTGTTCTAATGAACTGATAGACATGAACATCTGCTCAAAACTGAGGCGAAATCTGAGTTGATATACAATCCCCCTTTCCCCACCACTAAACATACAGCTTTTAAAAGTTTTTAGTTTGGCTAGAGTATTTATGTTGCTCACAATGTCCATATATATGATTTTACACAGAAAATGTGTACATATTGGCATAACTGTACTCTCTGTACTTCCTACTCCGTTAGCCCAATCTCTTCTAAACAATTCAATCTTGCTGACCTTTTTATTGTTTAAAAATAATCCCACTCCATGTAACATCCTTTTAAGTTCAATATGTAAAATGTGTACAAAGGCAAATTATTCGCTCTGCATAAATATATACAAGCGCGTACGCTCAATCTGTGAAGGACTTACTCCTTGCTTTTAGTTAATCAAGCAACTTAGAATTGAGAAAGTAACGACAAGCTACTAACAGTAAAAGACACTTTTAAAAGCTAATTTTAATTTTAAAACATCCATCTTGCCCAGAGTTGTTTAATCAGTCATAATTTGCTTAGAAAATAGATTTATCTAACTTGCAATCTCTCTCATCTTGTACTATACAGATCTCGGCATGAAAATCAATACCACAACTTTACACCTAAAACATTTTGTAGGCAACGATGGAAACCCGACTCCTCTCTATTATTGCCTTGCCTTCTTAGATGCTGGGAAACAAAATTTCTTTCAGACAGGCTATGAGCGCCCCCTAGCTGTCAAGACAAGCTACTGATCATCACCAATGTGACTTCAACTGAAAAACTAAGAAAGTTTATTTTGGAGAGTATTTTGTAATAACAAACAAGAGAGTGCAGAGGAATCTCAACAGAAAACGGAAAAGAAAATCCTTGTTATGTGTTGAGTTAAACTAATGGAACAAGCTTCAAACCCACTTCATTCTGATAAGGGAGGCTGAATGTGCCAACTAGAGCCGATGACATGAAAAATTTGGCCTCCTTTACCTGGACCAAATTCATTTTTTGAACAGCCTTTGTTCAACTCACACTTCCATGTAACTAGAAGAGAAACACAATAACCTGGCTTTCAATGAACCACTCTGCTTGTGCATGCGTATCTCCAAGCTTATTAAGATGCTTAAATAAGACTAACAAATTAATCCCTGTATTTGCCTATCAACAAAAAGCAAACCTGTTCCTTATTCCTTCGTCTATTTATTCCTCCTAAACAAACTAAATCATTCAAAGGAAATCTAAAGATGGCAAACTGAATGCTAGGCAATGTCTAAAAATTAGCGAGAGAAAAGGGATATAGAGTTTTAAAGCCAAAATAGGTCTCATAAAATAATTTACAGTCTGCAATTTTGACTAAAATACATCCTGTACAATTTATGAAGTACAATTGAGGATAGAGGTGTGGACCATGGAGGAAGCAATAAAATTCAGCATATAATACCTGCTGCGCGCACACATGTGACAGCCTCATATTTTATACAGAAATTAAACCATTTCTACAAATTTATTTCCAGCTAATTCCTGTTTAACCAATCTCTTAGCTTGGATGTCTGCTTAGTTTCCTCAATTGCTTCTGGATGAGAGAAATCCTTTCAATAAAGAAAAACACCGAAAACCAACTTTAAAATATGTTCTTTTTACTGAGACCATGGTGACATTTTTCAAATTAGCGTGGTCAAAAAAGGAAAACCAGCAAGCCACCTGTTGAGTAGAAGAATTCTAGAAATCTGGCAAATTTATTTTTGCAAAGCAAGGGTGTGATTCTATTATCAATCCTACACCACCACCCTAAAGAGACTGTCTTAGGGGAGATTCAGCTCTATATTACAATGAGACTTATTTTGATGGTTGGTTTCTTTGATTGCATTGTAACTTATCAGCTCATTTTGAAGCTGTACTGCTGTTGCTCAAATCAGAAATTCAGCAGAAATTCTGTTGTAAAAAACTGATTAACATTATGTAGTATAGAAAAATCCTAAAACATTTCTCTCTGCATTTTCCTCAAGATCCATTTTAATTTTCTAAATTAAATGCAACTCATTCTATTTTCCCACTAATCCTTCACTAGAAAACAAGTCCAGTTTTTCCTCCATCAACTCATTAATCTATCACTGACAGATTAGGTGAGATACATTTATCAAGAAGGAATTCAGAGAAATCAGAGGTATTTATCTAAATAAATAAAATTAAAATACTGTAACAATGAAGTCAGAGTGCTGTCACTGAAAGATAGCAACAAAACCCTCCACTGACCTGAACTGCTTCTTGATTGTTCCCTTAAGATTGAAAATCCTATACATACTTACTGGATACTAAGCAGCACTGAACTCAGCGGTGCTTACTTCTGAGTAATCGTACAGGATCAGTCAGTAAATATTTTTTTTCTCTCAGGCCATAAATATTTTCCTTTCTGCCTGCTCACCATTCAAGGTAAAAATCTTTATTTCAGCATCCAGAGACTAAAATCTAAAGCACTCCAATGAAAGGGGGAAGAGAGAGAAATGCCTGCCTAACAGAGCCATCCACCTTGAAAGGCAGTTGCCAAGCTGGTTGACCCTTCCTCTTTCAGATACTTGCAGTTTTCAGAACACCTCATATTCACTGAGGAAAAAAATACAGGTGGAGAGGGGGGGATTTTATGTGAATTTGTTTATTTATTTGGTCCTTGTTTGTGCTTCCCGTCCAACTTCTTGATATTTTTTATTTCCCTTTTTAATCACACTGCTCTTTAAAAATTCATTAATACCTTCCTGAAAATTGGTCCAACCAAATCTTGGTGAAACTCTCTCTTCCCTCCCTCCCTCTCCTCTCTCTCTCTCTCTCAGTTCTGACAGTTGAAACAGGGTGAGATTTTCTTGGTATTTTTGTCTTTCTTCCCCATCTCTACTCACATACCCAAACATACACATCCGCTCCCTCCATTTGTGCCCACAACAAAAGGTTACCTCCCCGATTTTGTTTCACACAGCCTAATTCAAGGAGCCCTATCTCTGGACCCTTTGTAAAGTCCTTCCATCTGAAAAGTGGAATGGCAGACCTGAGGAAGAAGGGAAGTACCTGAAGACTTTTTAGCTCCACTGTAAACCTTATGCCACAAGTACAGAGACATTTGGGCAAATCTTTCCAGCAAACCTTGTTATCAACCTCAAAAGTATGGTTGATGGTTGGTTCTCACAATAGAGAAAGTGAAATTCCCAAATCAAGCCGAATTTCTTCCCAAAATGTGTGCACTATGCCTGTTACTTCTCCTAATACCAACATCTGTGATTGCTTTTCTCTTTTT
>JANHGC010009402.1:0-13713 GCA_027560395.1 Boaedon fuliginosus | reverse complement strand
ATTGCGCACAGCGCGCTTTTGACAGCCATTCGGAAAGCGCGCCCACGAAGCGGGTAACCAGCGAACCTGTAGGAACCCATCCCTGACTGCAACCATCTTAAATATGAGTCGGTTGCGAAGTGTCTGAATTTTGATCACGTGACTATGTGGATGCTGCAATGCTAGTAAGTGAAAAATGGTCATAAGTCACCCTTTTCAGTGCTGTTTAACTTTGAATTATCACTAAGTGAACTATGTAAGTCGAGGACCACCTGTATAATAATTAGTAATATTAATGGAGAACAATATTCCTGAGTCTTGTGGGGAAGAGCTGTCCTGGTTGCTTGAATTAGAGTCATAAGAGAAGCACAGTGATATGCTTTCTTCACGAATTCTTCTTCAAGTTCCTTTCTGGCTGCTCTGAATCCAGAACCATGACAGCTCCATTACTCTAAGGCAGGGTTCCTCACACTTGACAGCTTTAAGACTTGTGGACTTCAACTCCCAGAATTACTCCTCCAGTCGTTAGTTCAGGAATTCTGGGAGTTGAAGCCCACAAGCCTTAAACTCACAAACTTTGATGCATCAAACCCAGAAGATCTCAAGAAAGCTACAAAGAAGCTACTCTGAGTCTTGTTTTTGTGGAACAAAAAAGGCATTTTGCTTAGCTGTACCATCTTGTTTAATATACTGTTTTCAAGATGGGCAACCAGATAACTTGTATACCTTATATCAGGAGAATGTGAGGGCACACACTTTCATTTCCTTTGCCAGAAACAGATACTGAGAAATCAGAAATAATATAAAGCTATTATGACTAACAAGCTATCATATTATCCTTCATACACTTGCCCAATCATTTAAAACCGGTAACCATTATAATATGTTGTAACAGTTCCTTCTACATAGTACTACTGGTAAGTAGGGTCAGGCATTATTATACTTGGAGGGAGATCACCAGGCATTTCAGGGCAACAAACAATTCAGGGAAGTAAAAAAATCTAGCAGGGATAAATCTCTTCTGTATGGTTGCCAAAAATGTGTATACTGTAGATAGACTTGATTACAGAGGTGATGAGTGCACCACTTGAAGACTTGAAAGAACAAGTTAGGGGTAGATCATCTTGGAGAAAATCTGTGTGGTGGTTACAAACAAACAACTTGATAGAACATGAATGCATGAAGTTTCCAGAAGGGAAGCTTGACTAGAAGGAAAATGTTTTCTCCTTTTCTCTGTTTTCAGTTACATCTTTTTCTGCTTTCCTAGAAGATATCAGAATCTAAAACTGGGAAGGAGGAGATGAAATTCTTCTTATCCACTTTCTTAATTCTCCCTTTATTGATAGCTTTTCTGAACCACATATTCTCAAAGATTCTATTCTTTCCTTATAGCGCAATTATTCCAGCCCTTCAGTAACTTTGGGTTGCTTTTTCTAATACTTTCTCCAGCAGATTGGTAGAAAAAATAACTATAATTGTATTATTCAATTTATATAGCTGCCTAATATGACTTTGAGTTTATGGCAGTTAAAATACAATATAAAAATACAATAAAAATCCATAGTTTTTAATATTGCATAAGTTAGAAAAATCTTGCCAATAAAAATTATTTTTATTTTAACCCATTTAAATTCGGTCCTGTCATAAATCCAAAGACTTCAGGGATAATCGATTTTAAAAATAAATTCATTATTTCCAATTTCTACTTTTCTTTCAACTATATTTCTAATAAAAATATTTTGCATGTTTTAAACCATTATGAAACCAGCTGAATCAGCAAAGAAATTATTGTGGGAGAAATAAATACTTTCACATTTAATCATAACCACCTTCGGGGAAAATTGTCTTTTCAGTTTGAATCTTGAAAAATCTTTTAACTAAGAAAATTATTAAATCTATTTTTAATATCAAATTCCAGCTCTGTTAATGAGCCACATATCTGACAAACTACATAATATCCTCAGGAAAATTAACATTCTGTAAACATCCATCATTTTAACTCATTAAAATCTGAAGACTGAATAGGATTAGCCTACACTCATAGAATCAAGTCCACTTTCTTCGTGTAATAACCATGAAATGATATCAGTTAGATATAAGCTTGTAGTTTGATTCTATTTCATGCAGACAAGGAATATATTCTTGTAAATAAAAAACTAAGTGATATTTATTTTTCCATGAATTATTTGGCATTCACTTTTTTACCCTCAATCAGCCCTTTCTGTAATTCTCCATTTCCTTCACAAACACTGAAAGCAACAGCTGCCTTTTAATTTAATTCTACATGAAAGGGAGAAGGGTAAATATTATCAGAGTTCAGACTATCATATTTTATTGTTACATAATTTTTCCATTACAAATTTGTTACAGAATATTCTGAATGGGTTTTTTTGTAACTAATATACTGGTATATCCTGTTCAAATCAATTAATACAATATATTACATGTATTGTACAATGAAGCAGATCAGAGGTTATATTTAATTCCTGTCATGCAGAGAACACCTGGCATCCTGAATGCTTTCCCACTTCCCTACAAATAAAAGCATTATTTCATAATTTTGACCTTTTTTTATTTTAAAGCATGAGCAAATTTTTGAAACACATTTCTGTTATTGAGCATCACTGTATATTGTACCTATGCACTAGCTGTGTTTGTGTAATATCCTTAGGTTGGTTACACCTGGGGCATGATGTCATGCAATAGCCAGTCAACTGCAAGATTACACAAGAGCAGTTTTCATTAAAAACACGCTCAGGGCTGCTTTGGTGAAAGAATCCTCCCTTATTCAGCCATGCCATGCAAACACCATCAAAGGGGTGGAAGAGTTGCCTAGCCATGCCAAACCAGTCTTCCAAGAAAAAGTGGAGGATGTAAGGATATAAGGCAGCCAGGCTTTCCGTTACAAAATGCACTGAAGACTGATGGCCCGCAGGCATCAACAAAGTTGCACCTCACACTGGAAATGCTTACAGCCAGCAGATATTCCAAATGAGAAAAAAGAGTTTCTCCTGCCCAGCTTCTGAAAACATTTCATGTATTTTCTTTCAGTTCAGTCAAACAATATCCTGAAAAATATTGCTTGGGAGGACAGTTTGCACACCTAACTTATAGGCTGAATCAAGAATCTGGTGGCCACTGTCCTAAATTACAGTCCTCTGCTCTGGATAGCAGACACATTGAAATGTGTTTGAATGCTCCGAGCTGAGCAATTTGGTTGCAAACGTTTCATCACCATTTGAGGAGACATCATCAGTGCATTTTGAATTATGCTTGTCTGTCAGAACACAGGTCTTTAAAGACCTGTGTTCTGACAGACAAGCACAATGTTTTCAACCAGATTGCTAAGCTTGGAGCTCAAACCAACGATCTGATCAAACACATTTCTTGCTTATGTTCTATTTTGCCCCCATCCTATTCCAATCTTCTTTAGTTGCCTCATGCACTCCTGGAGAGTTTGCTGGGGTTGGGTTAGTTCTCTGCTATTATTTCTTAATTATTTTTTTTACAAGAATGTTTACAAGACTATTTTCTTATCATGTGATATCTTGTGGAGACTAACTTTGCAGTCAGGGTCCCACCAGAGGGGAACTGGATTTTTTGGGGGGCATTTGGGCTTGTAGTGCTGCCAGTTTTCCCTTTTTCCCCTACCCCTCACCCCCACCCCCTTTGCCTACTATATGCTTTCGTCTCTGACAAAAGGAAATGGACAAGTAGTTACCTAAAGCTTTACCAGTAGTTTCCTGGCACAAGGATTTTGCAAAGTATTTCATATTTTCTGGAGAACCTGAGTAGGATCTGTATTTCCCAAATTTCCAGTGAATCTATGTGCTATCACCGGCAAAATGAACTGATGTAAGTTAGTGCCCAACTGATTGCTTGTGTTCTGAATAAGGTGCTTGTGTTTCAAGCAGTACCTATAGTATGGAGTCCCAGTTCAACTCTGAATTAGATACATTCTCTTCTATTAGTATCTACAGTATGTGGATTAGCTGATTTATTTTGTATTAAAACATTTATGATTCTTCCTGAAAGCACCTCCAAAGTGATATAAAAATTAATTTCTTATAATTTTTATAACCATCAAATTAAGCACAAATCATCTTTAAAATAAAACTAGGAAAATTAGTTCTATATAAAATCCATAAAAATGAGCTGAATGAAACAAAATACAGGTAGTCCTGATTTACAACAGTTCATTTAGTGACTGTTTAAAGTTAAAATGGCACTTAAAAGTGACTTATGACCATTTTTCACATGAAATAGTAGCACGCTGTAGCAGCCTAACCCATGATCATGTGATTAAAATTCAGATGCTTGGCAACTGGTTCACATTTTTGACCATTGTTGTGTCCTACAGTCATGTGATCACATTTTGCAATCTTTTGACAAGCAAATCAATGAGAAAGCCAGATTCACTTAACAATTGTGTTACTAATTTATTAACTGCAGTGATTTACTTAACAACTCTGGCAAGAAAGATTGTAAAATGAGGCTACACTCATTTAACAAATGCCTCACAACAGAAATTTTGGGCTCAATTGTGGTTGTAAGTTGGGGACTACCTGTATGGAACCTAACCCTCTTTAAAACTCATTAAGAGTGTGGGGTATTGTCTGTGCCTCTCAGTGTGACTGTGGTGCCCTCACCAGAATATCCATCACATGTCAATCGGCCCAGTGTTTGATTTTTTCAGTGTGGGCCGCCCTGTCCTTGAATGGCTGGGTGGACTGGACATTGACATTTGAGCTACTATAAGTCCATGTATTTGCCATATGCTAAATAAATAAACTCATTAAGGGTATATTATATATTGTGTACTATACCTCCCACCTTCATGGCCCATTTAAACCTAAAGGAAAGGTGAGGGGAGGGAAAGGGAAAGGGCCCTCATCTGTTTTGAGGAGGGAGTCCCTAATCTGGATTCTGCCACAGAAAAAATATTAACAAAAAATGAGATTAGGCGAGAGGAAATAAAGTGCATGTCAATATAAAATATGCTAGGAGTCAAAAAAATCACAACCAAAAATGTAGGTGCACAAATCTGGGGAGAATAACCAAAGTACTAGCACAGAGATTATAACTTGACCCAGTACATTAAAGTAGCAGGATTGACATATTATGATTTGAACATCAAATGGTCCTTGATGGTATTTGGAAAGCAAGGAATTGGATAGTATGAGGCATGGCTACAAGGCAAGGATATTTGCACATTAAAAGTGAGCTCTGGCTCTCAGCAGCTCCAACCTCTGGTCATAGGTTTCCCATTGCTGTTCTGTCCTTTCTGGAAGTTTTATTTTAGTTGAAACAAGTAAGACTTGAAACATTTTTCTATTAATCTGAATGACTGGATTTATTACTTGTTTTACCTCTGAGTTTGACAATAATACAGAGATAAAGTGTTATGGAGATTATGGGAATTAAAGGGTTTATTTTGTCCTTGAGACAACAAGGTTTCCTTCATCCAGTCAGAAAAACCCTTTCTCTCTTTTCTTTGTTGCCAACATTTATCTCAAACAAATTTCAACTACCAACAGGGTAAGGTTGCGACTAGCACCAAATTATGTAAGGCTTTTTTAGAACAGCAAATGAAGAAAGTTAATTTAGGACATGTGTATTTTTACATTTGGATATTTGTATCAATCTGGAAAATTCTCACTGAGAAATTATTCTGTTTCACTGAGGCTCTGGTTTCTATAGTGAAAGTCAACATCTACAGGAAATGTCAATATCCATACCAAAAGAGAAAACCTTTTGGTGTTTGAATTAGAGTGTTCTTGTATCACATCCACTAGTTATTCGTTGATTTAATGATTCAACCTATATTTTGAAATACAAAGGAAAATAATGAAAACAATTGCTTATTTGCCTGTCTGATTGAAGTTGCAGTGTTATATGTGTGCATTAGATAGTCACTTCAAGAGCTTTAACTCAGTGCATGACAGATTAAAAAAATAACAGGATAAATCAGGATCAGCTCAAGTCATCTTGATCAAGTCAACTTGATCGTTTAAAGACAGACAGACAGACAGACAGACAGACAGACAGACAGACAGACAGACAGATCGATCATTGGATACCGTCATATTCTGGTTATCCTAGTATCTATAAACATACTTTAAGGTTCTCAACAACTAATAAAACTAGAACTGTAAAGACTGTTTTGATAAATTCTAAGCAAGTATTAGGACATACGCTTTCATGATAAGGCTGCAATGGATGAAGAATGTAATTCATTACTGGTAAATTTATACAAAAATAAATTTATTTAGCTTTTAGGGGCTGAGAGTGAGCCAAGATTTCTTTGCATGCTGAACCCTTTGCATACATCATGAGGCATGTGTAACAGCAATGGAGTTGGCACCGAAGTACACGTTATCATTAGCTCTCTCCTTAATAAGGGTAAGGAGACATGGTCACAAGACTTTTTTTTTACTGCAATAGTTTAACTTGGCTAGATTGCCAGAGATAATCTATGAGATTTAATGCTTAAAGTTGGACAGGAACAAGGAAGATCCATCCTCAGCCATGGAAAATAAATGAGTGATTTTGGCCCAGCTACTTTTTCAGCCCATCCTAGCTCACAAGATCATTGTTGTGGAGGAAATGGAATACAAACAGCTCTGAATTCCTGGAGGAAAAGTGAGATATAAATCTAAATTTATTTTGTTAAAATAATTGGGAAAATGGGGTATAAATGAATAAAGTAGAGCTGCAAATAAAGGGCATGTAATATAGATAAAGCCACATATATACATCTTATGGTCAAGGAATTAAACACTTAACATATTTCCATCATACATATGAACATAAGATAAAATAGCATAACTTGTAATTCAATCATCTTAATTCTTCAAATCTATTGGCAGGGTTTGTCATAATCTTAGGAACCACAGCATTTCTTAGATATGTAGGGTCAGTTTACATGGCACAAGGGAAAGAATGAAATCATGGTTTCTTATGATACAATAGTCATTGGTCTCATTCGAGACAGGGATGCATCTGCATACAGGTGGGAGGTTGAACAACTGGCCCTGTGGTGCAATCGGAACAATCTGGAGCTGAACACATTTAAAACTTTAGGTGGAGGCCTCTTATTCTACCACTTCTTACAATATTAGACAATACAGTATCAACAATAGGGACCTTCAAGTTTCTGGGTTCTATAATCTCTTAGGAATTGAAATGGACACCTAATGTCAAAAATGTCACCAAAAATGCTCAACAAGGAATATTCTTCTTGCACCAACTCAGAAAGCTCAGACTGCCCAAGGAGCTGCTGCTACAGTTCTATAGAGGAATTATTGAGTTTGTCATTTGTACTTGTATAACTGTCTGGTTTGATACAGCAACCAAACAGGACAGGTGCGGGCTTCAACAGACAGTTAAGACTGCAGAAAAAACAACTGCATCCAGCCTACCCTGGTCTGAGACCGCAATAAAATTATTATTATTATAACTGCATCCAGCCTGACTTCCATTGAGAACCTGTATACTACATGTGCATGATGAGAACTGAGAAAATATTTACAGACTCCTCACATCCTAGAAATAAACTGTTTCAACTCCTCTATCAGGACACCACTTTAGGGCATTACATGCCAAAACAACTAAACAGAAAGATAGTCCCCCCGCCCATCACTCTGCTAAATACCTAATTCCCATATGCCTAAGAATATTTACCCATGTAGTATGACTGTATTGCTATTATCCTTCTCATCTTTCCTATTATCTTCTCCTATTGGTATATTAGGATTATTGTTTTGTTCTTTGTATGTACACTGAGAGCTTATGTACTGGAGACAAATTCCTTGTGTGTCCTATCACACATGGCCAATAAAAGAATATTCTATTAGTACTAGTAACACTACTGTTGCTGCTTATTACTGCTATTGTTATTGTTACTGTTACACAAGAACACAGACCTATAACTACCATTAAAGTATTTAGACCAGTGTTTCTCAAACCTATTTCGTTCACCGCCCCCTTTTAGAAAAAATAGAATGCTTAATGCCCCCCTGCCGAAGCCCCATTCCCAGTGTGGAGGGGTGAGCTGCCCAAGCCCTGCCCCTGGAATGCCCTGCCCCTTGCCTAGGGCACTGCTGGGGGTTGGACCAGCCCCGAGTACTGATGAGGACATAGAGGACAGGAATATATGCTCTGACCCTCGCATCACTAACAAACGCGCAGGAAGCTCTCAATGAGAAGCCCCTCCCCTCCCTTGGCTCATTGCGCAGGCACAGCATGGGAGTCGGCTGAATCCTCTGCCACCCACTGATTGGTTCCTGACGCCCCCTAACTCCACATGGAGCTTCCAACGCCACCTTAGACTGCTCCAACGCCCACTAGAGGGTGGTACCGCCCACTTTGAGAACCACTGATTTAGACTAAAGAGGAAGTATCAGTCATAAATATAGGTTAGTAGGCATTAATGTCCAAATGCTCTCACAAATCATTAGGTGTGAAATTTTCTTATTTCTGTGCCAAGAGCTGTACTTTGGCTCTGAATGGCACACTTCAGGAAAAAAAATTAGATGGAGCAAGTTCAAATTGCCTGTCTACTCTTAAAGTGTACAAGCCATATTCATTTTAATTTGCAAAGGTGTGGGTGCACTGAAAAATCACAGTTTTACAATCTGCAGTGTCTGCATGTGTGTCAAATGAAGAAGGCAGTGTTGTGTCAATACAGTGCAAAGTCCGTCCCTTTTATGTGTGCCCTGATGTCACATACAAATACAAAGGGGTGGACCATAGACTGTGATATTGCTTTTATTATTTTAATGAAAGCATTAGATTATGTAGATATCTGTGTTTACAGTTGAATTTGTTTTGCCATCATTGTACTAGGGGAAAAAAGAGCTGCTTCCCTGAATAGCTTGGAGGCTGGTCAAGATTAGAAAGCTAATTCATATATCAAAATTAATACAAAATGCCACGAATGACTTTTTGTTGTACTTGTTCTTAGAAATTTCCCAAACAATTATTTTTTGCTGTCACTGGTAGCAGAAACTATTTTGAACTAACGTGTGTAAATTCAGTTTTTTCTTTGCAAAGTGCTGCTAGGCTTGGAGAAAAGGCAAATGTTTAGTTTAATACAGATTATGTTTGCTGAATAATATAAACAGAGAGATATTCAGATTTTAAAAAACCAATCATTTATTTTTAGTCCAAACTAATCCATAACTGACGTATAGTCAAACTAACTAGCTCTATGATTAAATTTTCCTGTGATTTCTATGAAAGGGAGATAGGATTGGGAACACGTGAAAATGTGCCACAATGGATTGCAGATTAATTCACTCACTATGCCTCATTAAAAACCTTTTCTCTGCTACTTGTGGGTGAGCCTTCAAGGGCAAAAGTAACCCAATTAGGAAATTAACAATGGAAGATAGGCTGTTTCATGTATTTATTTATTAAATGAATAAACTTTCCTATAAATAGCTCTCCAGGAGTTAAGAGCAAAAACTGTAGATTAAAATGCACAACTTTAATCAAGCAGTAGAAAACTAAAACAGATAATTACCACAATAGATTGCACAGAACAAGGTTCTTTGCTTTGGTCATGATTTGTGACCCTTAGGAGGTAAAAGTAGATTGGAGAGGAGTTACAAATTTGTGGTGGGGTGCTTGTAAGCAAATCACTGTTAGAACTTGCCTCTACTGTTCCTGGAGAAGGCAACATCCAGCTTGTCTCAGCAAAGCTTATAATGAGTTTTCATGCGCATCCAATACAAATGTTTGGGAAGATTCTTTGATAGTTATCTACATCTACTGTTACATATACCTGCAATCTTTGGAATACTTTTGGAAACAAAGTTCAGCATTTCTGCCCACTGTTCTGATTTCATCTATTATAGCAATAGCATTACATGTAACATTTAGGCTTATATGCCACTTCACAATGCTTTACAGCCCTCTATAAGTGGTTTACAGAGTCAGCATATTGCCCCCAACAAACTGGATCCTAATTTTACCGACCTCGGAAGGATAAAAGGCTGAGATATCAGCTCTTGTCCAGTCTCTGACATACCCTTTCTGAGGAGCAAGGTGATTGGGCCTCGGCTTCAGAGGGTCCTGGATGAAGTGGATTATTTGGACCTTTTTCAATCTGGGTTCAGGTTGGAGTGGTACTCAGATGCTCATGACTGCACTTCTAAATGATGTTTGGAGGATTTAGAACAGGTGCAATAATCTGGGGCCTCCTAAATCTCAGTGGCTTTCAATATTATCAACCATAATATCCTTTTAGACTGTTTCAGGGTGGGTGGGAAGAGGGAGGCACTGTTTGGGGGTAGTTCTCTACTTTTCTCCCTGGCCCCCAGTTCCAGTCAGTGTTAGTGATGGTAGAGGTCAAGTCCAAGGCCCCTGCAATGTGGTTTCTCATCCATTGGATGAAATCAACCGCTGGATGAAATATTTTAGTGACAGAGGATGTGGGTTCATCATCTGCCCATCCTACCAAATTGGATAGAATAAGCACATTGGCTGTCCATTCCCTTAAATATTTCCATTTTGCAACATGCTTTTGCAACATTAGGCAACATGCTTTTCCATTTTAGCTCCTGGCCTATGGAACACCCTCCTCTTGAGATCCGACAGTCCCCTTCCTTCTTTTAAGCTTCCAGAAAGCACTTAAGGGTTGGCTTTCCCCTCATGTGGTAGGATAGGAGAAGGTTGAGACAGGAGAAGAGCGTTGTGGACTGCCCTGGGCAAGCTTGAGTGTGGCACCAGATTTTTGTTTCTATTGTTTTCTGTTTTTATGGTTGCACATATTGTTCTATTCTTTGGTTGTGAATTACCTGGAGTCCAATATTAAGATGGATGGCTTCAATGATTGTAACCTATTAGTTAACAAATAATTAATAAACTAAAAGCTAATCAATATTTTTCTCTATTCATCTAAGAAAGGTTTAAAATCTTTCAACACCTCCCAGTGTAATATATTATCATGAGCTGAATTTAGATATGTAGATCATGCCATGATTATGTCTACGCTATAGATCCAATGGCTGAGATGCTATCTAGTGTTCACATCCTTTTCTCTTAACTTCTATTAATTTAACACAAAGGGTTATTAAGTCAGCCCGATATTCAGTGTTGATCAGCTGGGCCTTTTCATTCTCTGAATACATACCTTATAGAATAGTTATTCAGGAAAAGCTTTGTGTGGCTTAAAAACATACATGTATATTCAAATCTGACTGGTACTCTTATCTTCTTCATCTTCTCTAACTAAAGATAGATAAAGCACCAGCATAATGCAATGCAACTGGTTAATTCCTGTATAGACGAAGTCAATTCCATTTGATAGCAAAGCACATGCTTTGCAAAGAATAAATCCCAGACTCAAAGCATAGTCTTAACTTATTAGAGGTCTTCCCTGAGACTCTGGAACATCAAAGATAGGAGGTCAACATATAGTCTGATCTGTTTTCAAGTACTTTCCCATGTTTCTTTTGAAAGAAGTCATTAAAGTTATAGAATATACTGCCTCATTTTCACCTTGGTATAAAGCATTTCATATTTTTCCAAAGATCTACAATTCCAAGCAGAAATCTCAATAAAACCAGGAAGAAAACAACAAAACGGGGACTCCTATGATGGCTAAAATGAAATTAAGTGTATCTACAACCACTTTCATTTATAACAATCTTTCGCTAAAGACAATAAGAAATGTATTTATACTTCATCTCAAAACATGTTTGGACCGAATTTTAAAGCTAAAGACAGGAGTTATCTAAGCAGAAAAATTACACTGACCAAAGTTGTACACTAGTGTACAGCACACTAATTAATAATGAACTTAAAATTTTGTTATGATGTCATCTCTTTTCTCTCACAGTGTTAAACATTAAGACATATTATTATTATTATTACTATTATTATTATTTATTCAATTTATATCCCGCCTCTCTTCACCCATTGTAAAAAAAAAGAGCACATATGTAACAAGTTACACACTATTACCAGTTTTTTTTAACTGGATGCTTCCCACAAATTAGATTTACTACAACGATTTACAGCCTGGCTTTGTGTCACCAGGCCACTCTGTAGCAACTGGACTGAAGAAACCTACCAAAAGTGGGGACCAACAAGCAAGGAGGACACACATGATTCCCAGCAACTGGATAAAGGTTTCCATGGTAATCCTGCCCCACTGCTTCCTTGATCGGGACGTTGAGCTCTTGGACCAGCAGCGACCAACTAGTGCACTTATGGTTGCCATGTTACATGCCAAAGTAACAGCGAGGGAAAAGAGACCCAAAAAAGCAAACGTAGAAGCAAAAACAGCATTGCCCACCCTGGCATTTTCATGATCCTTCATACTGATGAAGCACCAGGTGCCCGGCCACTGAAGCGTATACTTCCCAATGCCCATCATGGGCAAGAGAGCAAAGGTAAAACTAGTCAGCCACACACAAAGTAGCACCATCTTGGTCAACCTGGTCTTCATGTGGCCGGTGTACCAGTGGGGGGCATGGATGGCCAGGGCCCTTTCCACAGCCATGGCACTTGCGATGAAGAGAGGGCAAAGACCAAAAACGGTCATGGCCAAGCCAAAAAAGGCACACAGGCCCTGGGAAGGGTCCACCGCCCGCCATTTCCGATTGGCCAAGTACACTGTGATGACCACGGGGCTGGTCAGCAGCTGTCCGACGAGGTCCGTCAGGGCCAGAGAACCAATGCACAGCAAGAACGGCCTCTTCCGCTGGTTCTCCTTCTTCTGGTAAGCTCGGTAGGCTAGCAGCATGGCCAGGCCGTTGCCCACCATGCCCGTGATCATCATGGTCAAAGGGAAAGCCACCGAGACGGAGGCGCATTGCTCCGCGAAGGTCCCGCTGCCGTTGCCTTGCTCCCGGCTCCCGGCGTCGTCGAAGGGGGCCATAGTGGAGTTGAGCCGGTCCCCATAAAACCCGCGGAAAGTCATGTTGCGCGCACGAAGGGCGAGAGGAGAAGCCCGGGTGAGAGGGAGCGGAGCGGGAGACCGTCCCCTTCCATCGCGGCACTCCCGCCTTTGGCGAGCCGCCCTCGGGGCTTCAAGTGGCCGAGGAAGATAACCCGCCGCTCTCTTAAAGGCGCGGAGGCGGGGCTTTCATTCATCAGGTGCTGCCTCTCCTCCGCTCTCTCGGAGAGAAAACTGAGCGCTCCCTCTTCGGCGTCTCTTTTCTGCCCGCCGCTCCGGCCCTCAGCTAGAAAAGGCAACGGGCCACACAAGCACGAGCGCTCAAGAACTCTCGCAGGGCTCTCCCGGGGCGTGGTGATTTCCTACAGCCCGGGCGTCTTTCCTCCCCTTCCCTCCCCTCGCTTTTCCTTCCTATCTCCTGGCTGGGTTTTGGGTACGGTTCGCGGGATTTCCCCCCTCCCCTCCCCGCGACGAGTCGCGCGCACCCACAGGCTCGCAAAACGCTTCGACCCCGGTCCCCGTCCCCCCGTTTTCCCCAACGGCGAATAATCCCATGGGATTAATCGAAGGTGGGGGACTGCAGTCCATGGCTCAAGATCAAGGGAGCGGTGTAAAAGACGAAGCAGAAGAGTCACTTAAAGTGCCCGAAATCTTGAGGTGGCGATATCAGCTTTAACAACGTCTGTGGAGATTCGCAAATCATCCAGGTCATACTAGTAATGCTATATAATATGGAAAGGTGATTAAACCTGTCCCCGAGGTGCCTTTTCAAGAGGCAACTGGACTCGGAAGCGAAACGTTTTCAAAGGAAAACCGGAAAGTCCAGT
>JANHGC010009398.1:243245-257291 GCA_027560395.1 Boaedon fuliginosus | reverse complement strand
GAGAGAGAGCGAGAGAGAGAGAGAGAGAGAGAGAGAGAGAGAGAGAGAGAGAGAGAATTCTATGAAATTTGAAAAGGTTGAAAAAAATAGGTATGTTTAGTCTAATGAAGAGAAAAACTACTGGGACATAATAGTGCTAGTACTTGAGGGGCTCTTGCAGAAAAGAAGGAGTCAACCTATTCTTCAAAGTACCTAAGGGCAGGGCAAGAAATAATGGGTCAAAGATCATTAAAGAGAGATCTAGTCTAGAACTAAGAAGAAATTTCCTGACAGTGAGAACAATTAATCATTGGAAGAACTTGCCTCCAGAAGTTGTAGGTGCTCCATCACTGGAAGCATTTAAAAAGAGATTAGACAGCCATTTGTCTGAAATGGGATAAGATCTCCTGTCTGAGTTTCAAAGTCCCTTCCAACTCTGTTAGTATATGTTCTCTGGTCAGGCTTAGAAAAGCACCACTTTTGATTTCTGGAAGCTGCCAAACAGTTGACTTTACAATTATAAAAAGATTGGTTCCTGGAAAAAAAAACTGGAAACCATTATTTGGAAGTTGAGCATAAATATATCATGCTCTACCATGGAATCTAACCCAGTTTATCTAGTGTAGACTTTTACTCTTTACCAACTGTTGATTGACATAATACTTTCCAAATCCATTTAGAAGCCATCCTCCAAAGTTAGATGTTATTATAATATTTCTTTCACATTAATCTATTCAAATGCTGGAAGCCCAGTAAAAACTGGAGCAACATAATAATAACCTTAACTAGTTACAAGTGTAAAAACATAACATATGTTTTTAACAGGCATTATGTTAATAATGAGCAAAATTTTAATCTGTCGGTGTTAGAGGTTGGGACTGGAAATCAGCTACATAACACAGGGTTTGATATAAAAAGGGCATGCAAGCCCTTTATATACTGGGTGAGCTTCATCTCCCCCTATAGGTTACATACAAATGTTACACATGTGCAGCACTAGCATGTGCTGCCACCAAGAGGTGTTATTGGGGGCAGAGCAGGAGTTAATTTATTCATGACATAATCAATGTGGCAGAAAATTACTAGGAAAAATAAAGTTATTTATTGGCTTTCTCTCAGATTTTTATCATCAGAAATTTGTGATTATTTTCTATATATTATATTTATAGAATCATAGTTGTTACATGAAAAACATATTTCCATTGCAAATATATATCTTTGGATAGAAACAAATAGTCCAGTAAGAGCCTTTAAAAGATATGTTGAGATGAAATGAAAGATACCCCTCCTTCTTCTTCTATATTTGTAGATGTATTTGTAAAGTTTTCAGATAAAACACATCCAAAGGACTGAATTGCAATAAATCATGAGTGGAACAGAAATAAATAACCTTAAAAAGGATTTTTGTTTTGTTTTTCTTTTTAAAAGAAGAGATTTTGCATTTCTGTTGCCAGAACAAATTTTATTGTTAAGCTCTCAAGCTGTTTCAAACATTTTAGCTCCTTAAGTATACCAGATGGATTGAATAAACAGATTCTTTATACAAGATAGAAATATATCTCATATGAATAAATATTTTTTTCTCTGTCTCTGCTGGAATATGGCCATTAATTGCCCCCATATTGAAGCAATGCGTGAAGCCACAGAGTGACAGAGAATTACTCCAGCAAAACAGTAACTGGATAAACACAACTCACTATATCACCAGCTAATAGGTCTTCTTCATCTTTAGGCACATTTGTCCTTGCTGTTAAACCAACATTCAAGACAAGAATAATCTGGCTCTGACCCTTCATATACACCCAAAGCCCAGAGGAAACATGAATAATGGTGATGGATGCTACATATGATATTTATCAATATGTGAAATGCCAACTAAGTCATCTGATATATATTTTTTTCACCTGCTGTGTCCATTGAGATTATGGGACCTTGAAATCACCACCACCTCAGAAATATTTGAGCAATTACCCTACAAAATCATAAAATGGACTTGTCCTATACATTATTGAGCAGAAATTGTGTGACAGACATTGGGTGCCAACTGCTTCAGCTACTGATAGCTAATCTTACTTACCAGGCTAACAAACATTATATATAATGCTACTCATAATCACAAGGCTATGTGAGGAGTCTCATGGAAGCTTATACTGAGCGATAGAGGTGCAGTGGTTAGAATGCAGTATTGTAGGCTAATTCTGCCCACAGACTGGAGTTTGAATCTGATAGGGCTTGAGGTTACCTCAGCCTCTCATCCTTCTAAGGTCAGTAAAATGAGGACCCAGATTGTTGTAGGGGCAATATGCTGATATTGTAAAGCCTCAGGGAGTGTTGTAAAACACGATGGATCAGTATATAAGTCTAAATGTTATTGCTATTGCTGTTACCATTTTAATAAAATTAGTTGGAAGAGTTGCTACCAAACTCCTCCTGATTTTTTTGTTTACCAACCTAGAATAACACAACTCTCCTCCTACAAATTTATTGACTAAATATACCAATCATTCTAGAAATCTGAAAGTGATTTATATAGAAAATAAACTGAGCCAGAGTCCAGTGAAATATTCACCCTCTGTCTGTATTAGATTGTACAGATGAGAAGTATGAGAGGAATATTATCACAATAGTTGGAAAATATATTAGAAAGGAGGTGTGCCCCTTGTCTTTTAAGATGGAGAATCAACAGCAAGTGCTCAGATATTGCACACTAAATTTCCTAGGCATTATTCTGCTCATACAGAATGAAAAATCTCATCCATTTTGTTCTTTCTTAGTTATTTATATCTTTATTTGAGGTATTTGATTTAAAAGACACCCATCTAGTGACTCTGGATGACACATAATTAAATATACACATGTATACACATGATACATAACCCTAGTTGCCTGCCTCTCCCTCTCCCTCTTCCTCTCTCTCCCCCCCCTCTCTCTCTCTCACACACAGCACATCAACAGCAGAGTTCATGCAGAGTTCATTTATCCAATGATCCAAATGCTTGTTTATACAGATATGTTGAATCATAATTATGTCAGGGATGGGTTCCTACCGATTTACTGTTACCTGCTTTTGGGCACACTTCCCGATCACCTGTCAAAAGTGCGCTGCATGCGATTGACTTTGAAATCTTTGTGGTGTTCTGCAAACACTCTGATCCAATAGCTGTTTGGTGGCTATCCATGGATATTAAATAAAATTTAAATGAAGTTTTAAAAGTAATGGGGCTGCCCTTGAAAAGCACTCGGAGACTTCAACTGGTTCAAAATGCAGCCGCAAGAGTGATTGAGGGTGTACCTCAGTGCACCCATATAACACCTATCCTCCGTGAGCTGCATTGGCTTCCAGTGGTCTTCTGGGTGCAACTCAAGTTGCTAATAACAACTTTTAAAGCCCTACATGGCTTAGGAGTGGGGTACCTTTGAGAACGCCTCCTGCTGCCTTATGTATCCCAGCGCCCAGTTAGGGCCTACAGAGAAGGCTTACTATGGGTCCCATCAGCCAAACAATGTTGGCTGGTGGGCCCCTGTGCTAAAGCCTTCTCTGTGGCAGCGCTGACCCTTTGGAATCAGCTCCCTGTTGAGATTAGGACCATCCCCACCTTGTTGGCCTTCCACAAAGTCACGAAGACCTGGCTTTGTCGGAGGGCCTGTAATTGATGTCCCCCCCCTTTCTGAAGATTATTGAATGTTGTATATGTGTGGATTGTTGTTTTAGACTTTTTTACATTGTAATATATTATATTTTAGCTGTTGTTAGCCATCTCGAGTTCCCCTGACTGGTGAAATGAGGCGGGTTATAAATCTAACATAAATAAATAAATAAATAAATAAATAAATAAATAAATAAATAAATAAATAAATAAATATCTAGAGGTTTATGTCCCAATTTTTTTATCGAATCCAAGGTACAATCATCAATGTACAATGCTGTTTAATGCAATCAAAATATGCCTCTATTTTCTCAGGCTCAATTGCTCTCCAAAAAATTAATTCAGCTTACACCAGGTTTGTATTCCAAAGAGCTGTCTCTCTCTGGCTGTCCGAGCCCAGTTATTGCTTCCCTCTCCTGCTCTAGGACCCCGATTTGCTAATCAATCTTTCTCCTTCAGCATCTGACTTGTTAATTTTGATACACCACCAGCCCACTTTTGCAAGCATATTAATTGGCTTGAGCTCTGGGTAATAGTAATTAAAGTTCTTTTCTGACCCAAAAAGCAGAGCTACGTTTAGATCTCTCTCTCTTCCTCCAGCACTATCTTATTCCAGAAGGGTCCCGACTTGCAGCCACTTTAGATGCCATCCTGCTGGCCATTGGCTACAGGGATGATATCTAGGCGGGGAGGAGATATGTGGACCCGCTCAATCCACCTAGTAAATCCCCCTCACTTCACCTCCCCTACAGGGAATTTAGGCTCCTTAAGGACCCTCAGGTCAGTAGGCTTGGGCTGGAATTGCGGAGCTTGCTAATTCTGTGCCCAAAGCTGACGGGGGTCCAACCAGAAGTTGAAAAACCTAAACTATATCTAATCTGTATCTCATATCTATCTATCTATCTATCTATCTATCTATCTATCTATCTATCTATCATCTATCTATTACAAAAATGGTGTGCAATTAGCCTTTTTCGTTCATACATAACTTCAGAATAGAAACTTTTCTTATTATTTATTATTTAGAATATGGAGACTACTTGCCTATAAAGTCATCTAGAGTCAGACATGTTTAAAATAACAACATATAGCCACCCATCTTATAACAAACTCTGAGCAGTTCCCAATTAATATCAGTGACGTTCATTGTTGTTGTTAGGGTTTTTCTTGAGAAAGAGGTGATACATATTTGTTCCTTGTTTATTTCAGAACAGCTTCCTTTTTAAAATCTACTTCGTGTTCTGTGTGTGTGTAAGTTTCTGATCTGTAGACCAAGAAGCTTGTGAATAATAGGGGACAAAGTAACACTGCTTCTGAACAATCAAACAGCGACACTAAAAGTATAACTGAGATTTCATTATCTTTGTCTGTTTCATGTTTTCTTCTTCCATTAACTCTCATGGTGGAAGCTGCAAGTGATATTGGGAAGAGTGAAAAAGCAGAAATTTTGAAGAAGTATTGTACTGTCTGCATGAACTAATTCTCTACATACTTTAAAGAGTTCATTCCAGTTCAGCAAGAGAACCACTGCTAAGTTCTATTCAAATCTTGCAGCAACTATCAGTACTTGCCACATGAGATCTAAGCTCATCTTTCTACCAGTATCATTCAAACAATATCAAGCTTTGTGTGCATCCATGCTTCTGCAGGAGGAAAGCCTCTGTACTCATGTTTGAATGTGCCTTGTTTTTCACACGAATCATATTTCAATACCAATCAATCATGAAGAAAATTTTGCTGCCACTACAGAATTGGAACCCCACCCATTTTATTATATTACATTACAACTCATATGATTAGGGGCAGTGACTTGTGTTTTTGTACCCATCATCTTGACTTTTTGGACTATTGATGACTCTGCTCTAAGTGTAAAATGAGTGATGAAGTGCCATCCAAGATCTTCCTGTTTACAAACTACATACATTGCAAAGTATTGGCAAATGGAATAGCTGATAGTGTGAGAATGCCTCCTGACTATTCACACACACACATCATTATAAATCTGTTTTTCTTTAATGCAGTCCAAGATTCATTACTATTGTTGCTGCATTCAACTAATGTAACTCTGAAACTTGTACATGTGTAGACAAGCATATCTTAACACTATTTTCCCCTTTTCCAGTTGGTATTTTTCTTTTTCAGCTTTAAAATTAAACCATTCTTAGTATAGAAGAACATGAAAGCCAAAAATACATAATATTCTAGCAGGGTGACATGGCATGTGGTATTGTGGCATTTAAATTTTCAGAAAACTTTGAAAGAAAGATTGACATTTAGGTTTCTTTTTGAGAAAAGCCAATATTATTTTTGCCTGCTGTCCCTCAGTAGAGAGCATGAATGCATATGGAAATTGGAAAATACTGAAATAAATATTGGAATGGAATTAATGCAGCCATATCCATTAAGACAGAAATGCAGACAAAGGGGGAAAAAGGGGAAAAGGTTTAATATGTAATGAATCTAGACCAGATATGTCAGTCACTTTGAAGCAAATCACGAACCTGCTTTTTATGACTTCTTATTTATTTGATAAATCCAGTAAATTAAAATTAGTTACAAGGAATGGATGGTGCAATATGCAAAATAAAGGCTGCTAGACGATACCTGGATGGATGGGTGGGTGGATGGATGGATGGACAGATGGACAGACAGACAAGCATACAGACAGACCATTCTTAATATACTAAAGTTTGCTCTAAAAAGATTATCTGCAAGAAGAAAAATAATGGTGATATTTGAGTCTCCATGGATGATGGAATATCATTCATCTGAAAAAGGTTTTAATTATTTTTTAAAAGGCAGCAATACATTCTTCTGTGTGGTTTCTATAAAATATGACTTATCAGAAATAAGATTTTTGTTGAATTTTCAAAAAAGCCATTTCTTTATTTATGAAAATAAAGGTTCCTAACATATGGCACTATTTATTTCTGGGGTTTAAGATGTGCTTGCTTTCATTCTTCATAAAAAGAGTTTGTGCAGCAAGCTACAACTTAATACATTCCAAGGTGACTGGAATACAGAAGAACCCTAAGATGAAATATCAAAACAAAGATTAACCTACAAGTCAGTAACTCTGGCTTGGTTTTACTTCAAATGAAACAAAAAATAGAATTTAAGCCAAAAAAAAAAAAGCATTTTAGTTGGTTTTCAAAGACATACAATTGTTTAAATCTGCAGTTAGGTAGGAAAGGGAGAAATTAATCCTTTTCTCCCTACATGATGCAAATATAAATACATCAATCAACTTTTTTTTTTCCAGAATGAAAAGGGTTTTTTTTCCTGACCTCTTTTTCTGGGGACACTTACTTTAAATATTATTTACTTATTTAACATATTCTTATGGCTGCCCATCTACAAAGGCACTCTGGGCAGCAAGCAAAAATCGCAATCCATATCACTAAAAAAATATCATAACAGACATAGCTATCAGGGCTCCCGAAACAAATTTCACAAACTATGGACTTGCACTCCCATGAGGGAGCTCCATTTACACCTTGGTGCCAGTACCTGGGGTGAAAGCCAGTTTTTAGGACTTTGTGGAAAACCATATCTCAAGATATGTTCCACAAGAATAGGCACTCAACCGGAGAAGGCAAACTTTTGAAGACGCACCTAGCACCATTGTTTTACTGATGGGACCTGCAACATGTCCACTTTGCCTCAACTGATGGGATGAGAACAGACTGTTGGAAAGAAGCAGTCCCACATTTGTTACACAGTCAGGCCTGTTATGAGCCAGAATTCTCCACATATTTTAATTAGATTTTTTTTTTTTTTTGCTTTTTTTCTGCCTATAAATATAACAACTTCCGAAAAAAGGATCAAGATACTGAAAAGGTTTGCTAAATGGGTATGTATGTTTAGTATATACACACACAAAGTGAGAAAGCTTCTTTTGGTTATTTATAACTAGCTGATTACCCAGCCTTGCTTGTTTTTTTTTTTTAAGAAGTATACTCGTGCCACAGCATTTTCAGGGCTTCTGAAGCCCCTGGCGCCCCCTCCCACATCATTTGTGAGCCTTCTGAACCCCCTAGTGCACATCTCTGCTCTGGCAAGGCCATCTCTGGGCCGAGGCAGGCCAGATCTGAGGAAAGGCAGACAGGCTGGACAGGGGCACTGGGCTGTAGCTGTTTGCAGGCCTTCTTAAGCCCCTGCGCCCTCTCCAACATCATAGGCGACCTTACTTGGTGGGGTGGGCTGCTCCACATGTCTTGGGCCTGTTGCCACTGGGGCAAATCTGGAATTTATATGTATAAAATATGGCGCCTTAGAGGTTTGAATATAGTGCCTCAGTCAGTTTGAAAATTGCACACGCTCAGTAGAGAGAGACAAAACTGCACATGCTCGGTAGAGAGTTGCTGCTTGTTACTGAAGTGTCCTCTTTCCCCCAAAAAACAGGGGCAAAAAAGTGCCCTACCCTTTGGAGATGCCGACAGTGCTGATCTTACTATGCTTTGCTACCTATCTGTCAAGTTTGTGGTAAATTGGTGGAGAAATGCAATGTTCTCTTTATCCCCCTCCTGTTCATAATGCCAATTTGCATATGTTGCTCCTATTGGCTGGAGAGCTTCAGGCCTCAGTAGAGCTGAGCTTGGTATTTAAAAGTGGGGGTGTCCCCTTTGCCCCCTTTTTTAGCTGAAATAGGGGGCAAATGATTTTGGGACCTCCCCAGTGCTGATTTTGCAAGCCTAACAAAGGTTTGTGTGAAATTTTGGGCAGATTTGTGCAGAACTGAATTTTTGTATAAAGCACATACAAACCCACAGCTCTCTTTTATATCTATAGATATCAAGATTCTATAACCATACTATAACTCTTTACAGCCAATAGTTGTGCACATATATAAGTCAGCCAAAAACTGTTCTGATTCCAGCCAGTAACTAAGTTCATCTTGACCCAGATATCTCATCACACATCTTTTCCCCCATATAAAAATAAAATAAAATATTTTACTAGCATTTTCTTAGGTCATTATACTTACAACTGTTCTATCAACATTTCTGTGACTGACAGGTTGGTGGTTCTACATTCAGAAGATTTTATCTAATCAGGCCAGCATTCTGCTACAATATTATCCCAAAGCAGTGCAACAGTAGAATGACCTCCAATGAGAACACCATCTGTGACTTGAAGCACATAAGTTGTCATTTTTAAAGCAGCACTTTTCTGCCTTGAAACAGCTTTTCCCTGTCCACAAATGCAATGCCATTGGCACAGTGATATATCAAAATTGCTCATAGTTGCAAACTTCCTGTCAGGTGATCAACAGAGGACTTCTCTCATATACGTATTAAGATAGCACTGTCATCTCTCCATCAACTCTTCTTTGTCACATAATTCAAGGAGTTGGAATTTCAGATAGCATTTAGTTCTACACAGCAGAAAGAATGGTTGGTGAGAGAAACATTAAAGTTAGGAGTTTAATTATTATGAAAAAGTATTATTGGGACAGGTGTTTGCATGAAAGTGAATAAACATAAGCTTTATGTAAGAATTAGCATAGTGATATGCATGCCTAAGCTAATTAAGTCTCTCCACAGGTAAGAGCTAATATCTGTAGCATACATTTTTTCACTACAGAGAGAGAAATGTAGGCTAGAATTGGAAGAGAAAGAGTCAGAATTTAGAGAAGAAGAAAGTGGTAAAATCCCTGAAATAAATAATAATCAACAAGAGGCAGCTTATGTATAGACATTCAAAATAAGATATGAAGACAAGAAAAGAAAACTTAAGTGTGGAGTCCAGAGGTGGTATTCAGCCAGTTCCGACAGGTTCTGGAGAACCGGTAGCAATAATTTTGATTGATTCAGAGATCCAGCAAATAGCACCTCTGATTGGCCAATTGCATAGCCACACCCATCAAACCACACCCACAGAACCAGTAGTAAAATAAATTGAATACCACCACTGGTGGAGTCCCTCAATGCTTCCAAGTGAAGAAAGTCAATGGATCCGAAACTGATTTTCAACATGAGTTCCAATACAGCTCTTCAAAATCAAAAGATCCTTGAAAGAGAGAAGGGATCAATGTCTTCCCTTTTTCTAGAAATGGCAGGCATTTCCCCCCTACTGTGTCACCAGTACAAACCATGAAAGTAGCATTCATTGTTCTGTCTTTTGGCTCTTCATTTTATTATGATTGCATGTCATTGCTGTTTAGGTTTTCATTCCTTGCAGAGATCATACAAGGCCATTGTGATTTTGAATGAAACAGAGCAGTTAAGCAAGGACCACCCATATGTGCTTGTAAGTAAATCTCTCTGGAAACTTGGGTTGAAGGCAGGCATACTAATATACAGGTAGTCCTTGACTTACAGCAGTTCATTTAATGACCATTTGAAGTCACAACAGCCCTAAGACAATGACTTATGACCATTTTTCACACATGACCATTGCAGCATCCCAATTGTTCACATAACAAAAATTTGGAAGCTTGGCAACTGGCTCATATTTATGTCCCAGAGTCATATGATCACTTTTTGAAACTTTCTAATGAACAAAGTCATATTACTAACTTAAAAACTATAGTGATTCACTTAACAACTGTGGCAAGAAAGGTCACAAAATGGGGGAAATTTGACTTAACAACTATTGCACTTAGCAATAGAAATGTTGAGTTTAATTGTGATCATAAGTCAAGGACTACCAGTATATACCATTTATACTCATGGATAAACTGACTCTTGAAATTTTCATGTGCTTCAATTTTCACAATTGGATTATCTGTGAATAGTATAAATTTCATGAAAATTTGCTTAAGAATTAGAGGGATAGCTTTTCTGTAAATGGCCTTATTTGCAAGTATATACCGGCAATTAAAATATTACCACATATACTCACAGAAAAAAACAATTTTCGGGGTGTATTTTGTAGTCTAAGGTTCTCTGTAGTAAATAAATACAAAGAAATACATATATTCTTCCCTGTAACGAAAATAGGGATCTGCTTTCCTGCATTCTTTTAATAGTTTGCTTCTAAGCATTTTAATTAACCTGAATTGAGGACCAAAAATATGACTTGCTCTGGCCCTAGAAAAAAAATGGGTGGCATTTTCTAGTAAACAAAATGTCAGGGAACTTTAAAAATAGCTCAAAATCCGGAAGGAAAACTGAAAGGTGCATTATTTTATAATGCATAGAAGTAGATCCATACAGTACACTTTTTCCCTTTTTCTAGTCACATTTCCTTTGCCCCTTTTTCACTTTTTGCAAAGTGCCTTCTTTTTACATGCACTCTCTGCTTCCTATACTTTTAACTCCCTCTCTGGGTTTCTCATGCTGTACCCTCTTCATTGAACTGACACTTCAGAGATGAGAACACCTCCTTTCACTTTATCACTGATCGCATCCAATGACAAGATGCTACCAGTGCTTTTTTCAACTGACTGCAGAGAAATAGAGGAAGTTTGCAACCACAGGATATAAAGAGAAAGTAAGACTACCATCAGAAAGGGAAATGAATTCAAGTGGAAAAATCCAAAGGGGCCAAAAAAAAAAAAAGAGAGAGAAGAAATAAAGTCTAATTGTAACAAATAACATCATAATATGGGTAGGAAAGAAATCTCTCCAGGGTGTCTCTCCAACAAACACTTTTGACTGGATGGATAGAGAACTTACACTGTTCAGTACAGAAAATGGAGTTTGAATATCACCTAATGAAACTATGCAAAAAAGAGTAGACCCATAAGAATTTTTTAAAAAAAGGATAGGTATATTAAATAATAATTTTGTTACAGCTTTTAAGTCCATATATTTGGTATGACATCAAGCCTGTAGGCAACACATCTATAGTAAATTATTTCAATCTTAATAGATGCCAGAAGTACTGTAGAAATATATTGATTAATTGATTGATTGATTTTCATTTTTATTCTGCCCATCTCTCCTACAAGATGCCTCTGGCAGCCTTACAAATTATAATTATAAAGGAACTCCATCAAAGCCAGATGTTTATTGTGACTTATTGTGGCTTCTTGACAGGAATTTTAAATAAAAACCCTTAGATGTTCTACTCAGGATGTTGAATGTTTATGTACTGAGAAATTTAAACATGAAAGTGGCAAATTAAGACATCCTGTTTAGGACCAATCTGTTTTGGATGTGCAACATCCAAACATCCCTATCACCCTGGATTCAATGAAATTCAGTGGGTCAAAGTCATACATTTATCCTTCATTGCTAGATAAACAGGCACCTTTAAGATCTACTCCTTATGTCAAAATGACAAAAGCAGCATCACACCATCACAACACAAGTTTGGCCCCTTTCATATCAGTGAATGACATCATAATGCAGGTAATTAAAAAAAACAGAAATTGTGCAGAGTTTGGTCATTTCCCTGTTTCTTCTTTCCCCACCTGCTGTCTCTGCTACTGATTGTTTGAAATAACCCACCTGATATCCTGCTGAAAATTGTCTCTGTTCTTCAGAAGAAGGTCTATTTCTTTTATGCTTTGGGATCCCTTCAGTTATATTGTTGATGTCATTTGAGAAGATCTCTCCCTCTTCAGGCTTCTGTGGGGTTCAAGAACGAAGTAGTTTGGACTTGGTTGCAGCAGCAAAGTTGGAGATCTTTATTGGCAAGAGATATGCTATTAATTCTCTTGCCTACATGGGATCCAGCCACTAAATTAACTGTCCTTAGTGATATATTAAGTTTTCAAGGTTCATGACAGATTTGGTTCCTCATCCATTCTGAGGCTGGCAGCAGACATTCCCATTGCTTCTGCAAATCAAACTGTCACTATAGAAGTCATGTACGTGACAGTGACTTTAAGTAGTGTTATGGCTGGCATACCACGTTTGCTGTTATTAAAAATATAATTTCAGTAGCCTCAAGTGACTTATCCAAGAATGATAAGACTACCAGTGGTGACAGTTTAAACTGTTTTAGGTCTCTTAATGGAGGCAATTTATGATTTCATCAGAAATGGTCTTATTTGTATCCAAAGGTTCAAAGCAATCACAGCAATGACCTCACACAGCTAACGCAAAAGGAAATACTTATGTGCACTTTGGGCTGTCACACAAACCACATCATGACAGAACATTTCCCTTTGAGGAAAAAAAAAAAGAATGAGTGAGAGAGAAAGAAAGATTTAACTCGTTGCTGTCTTTCCCAAGAAAGTTTAGCCTTGCCTTGGTTTATTTCATTTCTAAGTGAGAATTGGCCACAAATGTGTTGAGTAGCAAACACCTAATGCTGTTATTATAATATACAGTATGTGACAAATCACAGAACTGATTTGATTTTCTTCCTGAGAAGCTCCATCGAAATGAGTAAATTTCCAGCTGGAGAAAGAGAAAAGGAGGGAGAGAGTGAGCACTTAATACTCTGCTGCATTTTCACATTTTAGTCTCCTTCAGTGATCACTTGTGACATCTTATCTGAAATTGGTAGGAAAACTAATTAAATCTCATTCATAAATTCTTCAGGAGGCAAAAATAACTCAAAGGAATTATCTGATATCCAGATTCAGATTGTCTTTGACAATTGCAATCCAAGGACTATTCTTTTAGAATATATTGCTATATCAATTCTAAATTCTATTTTTTTCAACCAGAAACTATTGTCAAAGGTATGAAAGAAACTGCAATTCAGAGTTCCAAAACCTTAGCAGATAAATATTTCCGTAGATATTCTACCTATAGTTAAATACAGCTTTACATTTCAGCAACTTCTAGACACTTAAATTCTCCCCAAAATAAAGTTTTCTTTTTCATTTGAGCTGTATGTGTTGGCAAAGCATTGATAAATGAAATAAGAATTGTAATTTTCCTCCCAGATGCATTTAAGCTGAATTATTATGTGCCACATTGTTTTATACCCAGTCATCCTCTAAGCCAAAGCAATACTGTGAAAATGGAACACAAGAGCATTAAATGCACAGATTAGATAAATGTATTTGTAGCTAATATAGCAATCATCTGGTACAGATTTATAATTTTTTTTTTACAGGTTTGGACATCTGTTGTAACCAAATAAGCTTTTTCAATTGGTTATAACAGTTTAGATTCCAATATTAGTTTTCTCTCTATTATGTTGAGAATGAGATGATAGAGAGTTAGAAAGAAAAAGATATATTTCTTTCTATAATAAGAATTGACACTTGTCCAAACTATATGTTACACAGATTTGTTTTACAATGGAATGTGCTTTTTATCACTATTTGAAATATAGATAGAATTGTTCAACTTGAAAGAGAGGGCTTAGAGAGCAAAAATATGTCTAACAGGCTCATAGAAAAATGTTATAAAGAGTGTCTCTGTGTCTCTCTGTATAACTATGATAAAAGGGATTGTGTGTGTGTATAGGTAAATGCACAAAACATAAACCGTCCTTATAGCCGCCTCAAGTTCCCCTTGACCGGGGAAGAGAGGCGGGATATAAATCTAATAAAATATATAAATAAAAT
>JANHGC010009398.1:176568-187764 GCA_027560395.1 Boaedon fuliginosus | reverse complement strand
CAATTCCTTGTTCCTTCAATTCTCATTTTGTTTTGAGTTCCCCTTTTTCATTTAAAATATCTTTGTATCTATAAATAATTTCCATCTTCATAAAATTTGGATGTAGAAGTGCTTCCATAGTTGAAAGCCAGACTGGAGTCTTCAAATGCTGCTGTTCTCTAATTTTATTCCATATTATCAATAGAGCATTTCTTATATAGAATCTCTTAAAGTAACTGTGAATTTTACTTCCATCATACCATAAGAAAGAGTGCCAACCTGTCTGCAAGTCATATCCCTCCAAAGCCTTATATTTCTCGATCCATTCTTTCACCCATGTTAAACCAGCTGCCTGATAATATAATTCTTAATTAGGTAGGCCGAAACCTCCTCTAGTTCTTGTATCCTGCAGCATAAATTATGTTTTTTTTTTAACAATTTATTTCATTTTGGGATTTTTTAAATTCCATTTAAACTTTCCTAGCAATGTTTCTTCATTCCATGTTGTTTTTAATAATATTGCTGTGCGATACTGTTGTGCTGTAACCATATATTAATGTAAGAAACTCAATTAAGGTTTGCATATTGAGGCTCTTACTTTGCAGTCAACATTGTGCTAAGGTTGCAAATGTTCCATTTAAAGCTGTCATAATTATTTAATGTCATTTATTTAATCATAATTCCAGGACAGCTGGGCTATAATAATTAAGGTTGCACTACTTTTATAATGGAAAATTTAGCTCTCAATAACTGTGATTCAAAGCTCAGGAGGAACACTTATGTGAGAACAGGATTGTCTTTAGAATTGAGTTTTTAATTATCAATTCTACATGGAAGGAAAGGAACAGATCTGCCCTACAATGCAATAAAGATTTGTGCAGTGACTTATTATTTGATGCTATAAATGGTTATAACTCTGACACAGAGAAGCTCTATAAATATAAAACAGTGTTGATTCTATAGTTATTCATACAACAGTTTTACTGATAGTTTGAAAGGTTAAAAATAACTTATATGGAAATAATACCTATAAAAGAATAAAACACATAGTCTAATCCATTGGTACATCTACCATATTAAACCATTTGAATATTAAACCATTGGTACATCTACCAAATTTTGACAAAATGTATTTGCAACAGTTCATTAATGCTTCTGACAAAAATCTTTCCTGACACAATTTGTGCTTAAGACAGGTAGTGTTTAATTTCAGTGTTTGTTTTTTAACAGGATCCCTCAGGCCCATTTAATATGCAGGTTTTTCTAGTCTAATAAAACAGTCCTTTCGAACCTATGTACATGCATGTCCTGTTTTCTCATATGAATTGGGTGCATGCCTTCTATGGCTTAGCTATCCCTATGCTCCTCTTTTCCTATTATTCTAACACAGGGGTGTCAGACTCGATTTCATTGACGGCTGCATTAGGATTGTTTTTAATCTTGGGGGGATGGGGGGATGTGGCCAGGATGGGCATGGCCAGTTCAGTGTCACACGTGTTAGGGGCACTTGTAGTGGCCCGAGTGCTCTGCCAGCAAAAATGTGCTCCTGAGCTCTGTTTTCTGCGATCGCCTCCTGCAACCCTCTGCCAGTGAAAATAGAGCTTGGGAGGGCCACTCACAGCTCACCCAAGCTTCATTTTCACTGGTAGAGGCACCACAGACCAGTCCTTCACTGTTTCTAGGGCAGCCCCGTGGGCCAGATCTAAGCACCCCATGGGCCGGATCCGGGCCCTGGGCCTTGAGTTTGACACCCCTGCTCTAACAGATAACTAAGGTATCTTCAGAAATTTCTATGTGAATGCCTGTCAAGCTAAGCTGAAATAAAACTAGAAAAGATTTCAGTTGCAAAGCATTTTAATTGAAACCACGGCATGATAAATAGTAACATATGTATGCATACAAGTAGCCAGAGGTTTTTTTTTTAAACTAAACAGGAAGCGAGCTAATTTAACACAGGCTATGCGAGTCATACATCTCCCATCCTCTAAACAGAAGGATGCAGTTTTCATTTGCAGTAGGCCAAATGGTCCTAAGCTAAGATACTAGACAATTCAATTTCTTTTTCTATAGACAACTTTAATTGTGAGAGTGTAACAATTGAAAACATATACGTTGCAGCTCAGACACTACTTTCCTGCACTAACAAGGCAATACCAGTGCCAGAGTTAGATAAATAGACCTCCCATTGCCTGCAATTATACCATGTTCATATATCAACTCAATGTAACAAGGTGAAAAAACCCATAATAGTCCTTCGATAAATTTCCAGTGTTCAGTGTTTCCTAGCATAATAATCCAACCTTTTTTGTTCGTTGCAGTAGTGATGTTTTATTCTTCAATCGACAGGACTCCATAAACAACAGAACAAGAAAAAGAGTATTACAAAAACAAAATACTTGCATGGAGAAATAAGATTACAGTATTACTAATTCAGACCTAGTTTTCATAGCCAACAAGCTTTTACAAGCTTATCTCTGACAGATTTCTTATTCAAAAGGAACAAGCAAAGATATGTATCTAAAATAGGTGATAACCGGTTCCAATAACTCACCATGTTAACCTTTCAAACTGAGGTATATCAACAATACTAATAATCATATTATGCCTGGGTATCTTAAAAAAACAAACAGTTTTATTATTTCAACAAGATTGAAAAAATATAGCAAGTCTCAGCAGTGCTAATAAGACTGGCCTTTTCAAAATCTGCAGTACTGTGCCTCTCTAAACTTTCAAATAGGCTTGACCTTTCCTATCATCTTGGTATCAGAGGTGCAGGAATCCACTCTCAATAAACCCTTGAGAAATGAAGTGGTTTCAGAACAAAAGACTGGCATACACACAAAAATATTTCATATAAATAATCCCCTTTGAGGCAGATGACATTTCTTAATAATAAAAGGTTAGAAAATTTGGTCTGGGTAGCTTTTCTCAGAGAAGAGAAGACATAAAGAGAAGTTTGACATCCTTCTTGACAGTGATGGTGAAAGGATGTATACTTAGAGATTTTGTTGTTGTTGTCAGTTAATCTCTTGCCTTCTCAATATTATTATTCACATGGCACACATTTAGGTAATTATAATTTTTTAAAATATTTCATTAGCTAAATAGCATCAGCTATCCACTTCAGTGTAATTCCCCACCTCACTTATAGATTGAACTGCATTGACAGAAGAGAATTTTGTTCCCAATGTCATACTGGACAAAAAAAGATGTATGCATATAGAAAAATTGGGAGAAAATTTCATTAATAAACCATAACTGTATACATTGAATTCTATTAAAAATAAATAATTAAAAAATCCTCTTAAATGGGACTTATTAGAATCCTAAAAATGTTCCTTTTTAATTAAACTTGATATGCATAGTTGTTATTTATGAATGAGGTTTTCTCCAACCTTTTTATATTTACATTTTCACAACTATTCAAAGAATTTTCAGTACAACAAATACTAAGATATAAACTCCCAGGGATGGGTTCCTACCAGTTTGCTGGTTACCTGCTTTGTGGGCGCGCTTCCCGATCGGCTGTCAAAAGCGCGCTGCACACGATAATTATTATCCACCAGAAACATGTTCATTCTTTAGCTACATTTGAGTAGTATTTAGAACTCTTCACAAATTAATCCTGTGCATGGCTACTCAAAGATAAATCCATCGGGGTTCAGTGTAATTTACTATTTATTATATAAGTTTGAGGCTGCAACCTCTATAAGTATAAGATATAAGAACATGTTATTAGAAAATTCCATTAAGTACCAATCAAACTGAAAAGAATTAAAGTAAGGAAATAACTACTTTGACATTCACCATTGTATATCTATGTCAGTCTCACTAAGTAGACCAGACCAGAAAATCAACTGTACAGGAAGGTCAAAACTGCTTTTATTGACAGCAGATTTAAGAACATAATCTTGCAAGTCTGACTGTCCTGTACTTCTGCCCCCATTTTATATTCCAGTAAATCAAAATGGCATCTGCCTGAGACACTTCCAAATGAAATCTTGTTTCTCTGAATTTTTTTTTTAATTCTAGCCCCTTTTGTGCAGGTATTGCATATTTCCATCAAGGTTATCTTCTTTCTACATTATTATGAAAACCAACAGCCCAGTACATTTTGGTATTTAAAAGGATTTACAAATCTGTTCTCCAAAGCACACCAATCTATTTAAAGCATTCATTAGAAAAATCCACAAGTGCATTATTCTGTTTCTGACAGTAATATGTAATCAAAGCACTAAATAATTGTTACACTTTAATGAAACCCAAATCCACTGCCTGAGAAGACAGTCTACATCCAGGAGGATAGTTTTTTTTCCTTTCAAAGAAAAAAGGATAAAGATACAAATACTTTTTTTAATGAAACAGAATGTTTGTGTGCATATAACATAATTGGTGTTTTAGAAGTACATAGGCAACATAAAAGCAGGAAGCATTACAACATATGCAGAAATGTAGTTGGTACAATAAAAAGCATCATTCATAACTGATATTATCTACATAAGATTATAGTAGTCTCAGTCAAGATTTGTGGAGTCAAGTATAATAGTCTACCCAGGAATCCTTTGGGGAAACATATTTTGACTTTTTATTTCCAGATTAAAAAAATAGCTGAGCTTGAGACTTTAGCAAAGCTAGTCACTAAAACGAGAAAATAGGCCTTCAGGAGATATTCTGTTATCCTAAATCAATTTTCTTCAAACTGATATCTACCAAATGACACAGTCTATAGTTTCCATAAATTCCTTTCCACTGAGAACCAAAATGACTGGAAGAGACAGATTGGGAAAATCTGTTCCACTTTTATAACCTGGATGGAAAAAGAAATAGATCAAATAACAGTGGGAATCATTATCAGAAAGAAAAGAGGGTTACTGAGAGGGGACAAAGGGGATAGAGTTTTAAATACATGGCCTTTCTGTATGAAAATCCAGCATTTGATTATTTCTCCATTTTAAATTGAAGAAGGTCAAAAAGAAAGTTTTTTTAGGAAAGCACCAGAAACTTGCTATGAAACTCTGTGGCAGCCCTATTATTATTCTAGTTCTGATAGAGCACAACAACCTGTCCTCAGCTGAAACTCACTATCCCGTACTGTTATTTCTCTTGTAGACTCCATGCCCTTTCCTTATCCACCTCCATTTAGCATGACAGCTAAATCCCCAATGTAATTGATAATTTACAGCAGCTTTACAAACACAGGGCCTGGTGATTCCCAGGAAATATCTCTGGTTTTCAATGTCTTGTTCTTATGTAAGAACATTTAAAGCTTAAAGAATCAGGTTTAGTATTTATTGGCAAAGTTAGCCTATTCCCTTTCCCCAGAGGAGAAAAGAAAACAAATTTTGATTCCTCCAGCTTGCTGAAATTATTAATGTTAACAAAAAAAAAAAAAATCAACCATCACCCTGTGTTTGATTTTTCTAAGCACCTTTCAAATCATGGCTATAAACCTATACACACATCTCTGGGTAAAAATATAAATGTTATGATGAAATATCATTTTCTGAGGTAAGTCATATAGCCATATTGAGAGCCTAGAGATTTTGAATCCCCATCTATCCAAAGATAAATGTCTATTGACTTTTGTTATGGAACATATTTTTAAAAGTTAAGCAGTTTCTTACAGTGCTGTATCCCAGGGAAAGCAATTTTGAAAGTCTGTCATACTATTAGGAATTTTGAGAGCATTTTCAGGAAATTTTACAAAATGCCTACATTGAATGATTTGGACATAAAAAAATGACTATCATGGGAAATAGTTATGGTCAGTCATGAAACACCATCTTATCAGAAAACCAGAAGGTATCCTGTGTCACTCCCTCTGGCCTACCAGGATACTATCATCCCCTTCATATCCCCCCCCGCCCCGACATATGTTGCATTGTCAAATCAGGCACAAAATCATAATCACTATCCATTATTTTCACTTCTTTGTAGAGCCCATATGAGTATCAGATGCAAATATTCTTGATAAATAATAGTATCTTCCCATTATGCCAATTTTCCATTATTAAAAAAAGAACCATTATTCCATTATTAAAAAAAGAACTATCAAGCAGACATCAACAAAAATGTAGACACAATTATAATGAATTCTGTTCCGTTCCTGTAGGAAATTTATCTCCTATTGGCTGCAATGCTTGGCATTCCCTATCCTTCAGCAACTGGGTGGTGCCCTGTGCAGATATTTCATATTTGGATGCTATTGGCTGTTTATCCAACAATGACTCATTATACCAATGAACTATCCCCATCCTTACAATTCATGCTCCATTCAACTCTCATCACTTCCAACAAGGATACTTCCATTTTTCACCCAGGGTGGTTGATACTTTCCCCCCTCTTTGCCAACAGAACTTTATTTAAAAAAAATAGTACAGGAACATTGTTGCTTTGATTCTATGAAACAGAACAAGAAAATTTGCTCCTCACTAGAAAGTTTCCATGGCCCTACAGAGGAAATTAGGAATGAAAGAATAACATATTCCCTATGGCCTTATTTATTGTAAGCATCTCACAGAGAATGGAACAATATTGGACAGGAAGTAGCAGATACTGCCGCCTCAAGTTCCCCATCGGGTGAAGAGAGGCAGGGTATAAATCGAATAAATAAATAATAATACTAATAAAAAAGATACTAGTAAGCCAATTTACATGGAACTCAGCCAGCAAGCCTTGTTTGTTGTTCCTATATAGATGGAAAGAAGCAAGAGAGTGACCAATGAAGCCTTATAGTAGCTATAATCCAGACTGAGCAGCAGCCAGTCCTATTGCTCACTGAATGGAATCTGAATTTTGGAAGTTATCTTCAGGTGCAACAGGGAACAATGTGGGGGTCAAGCAGCCTAGGCTGTGGCATGGAATTGCCTTGAATGAATTTGTCTTCATTAATTCTAGCTCAGAAATAATCAAATGTGTCCATTGCCAATGACCCTTACTCTGTGTAATTTGTACATAAAATATGTTACATTTTGTTTAAAACTAAGTCTGTTCTAAGGCTGATTGCCTTGTCCTAATTAGGAATATGGTGCTCTCTGTGCCCAAATATTTTTGCACCTTGTTCTGTTTATAAGATACATACTTTTAAAGCAAAATAAAAATATTTGTGTGGTCTCCCAGTACAAGATGAAATGCTTAATGTGTTTAATTGTTTAAGAATATATTGGATATCAGGTGCCAGAAGTCTCAGCCATATTTCTAAACTGTTTTGGAATTCTGAACTTTCATTCAATAAGGAATATGCTATCCGGTTTAACTGGTAGAATGGCATTGAACTTGTTGGACAAAAAAAAAAAATCTGCCTGACAGTCTTTTTAAAATGGAAACCAAGATGTCATAACATCACAGCATAAACTGTTTTATTGACAAAAATTATATTGGAAGCATTGCCTAGAGACAGGTAGAGTTACAAGTCTTCTTTATTGGTATATATGGAAATCAACCCATCTATTCCATTGGTTAAATTATTATTCCAGTTAATCAGCATCAATATAATAGGTAACTACCATTAATAAAAGTAATGCAATTATCATAATTAAGTTTATCCATTTTAAATATTATTTTATAAGGATTGAATAAATGGAATCTCTAAACAATAAGGTCCTTACTAAAACAATGGACCTTTAAATGGACTTTTAATTTGTTATTTTCCCCTTGTTTTTCAGAGTTGGCTGCTAACAGATCTTGGCCAGCTAGTACACTCCCTGAGGCTAGCTTGCATTCTTAAGGTTAACACTTTCACTTATCTTGTTAGTGCTTTGTTCCATTCAATGCAGTTGTGGATTCCAGGTGCATGACTGATTTTGCTTGAGTTTACACTTGCCCTTTTAAATCATTTACAATTCAATCTGGAATCCTCCCAAATTTCTCATCCAGTGTTTTTGAAGTGAGGGATGCAATTCTTATAAGAAACCATTCATTACATTTCCCCAAAAATTATAAAAAAAATAATGAATGACATGAAACAATACAAAAGTCACAAATAGATGACTAACTAGAATCATAATGTAATAAGGAATAGAGGATAGGTTACTGTAATAACTGTAAGGCCTACACACACATGCATACTCCTGTCATTCCTATGTATGATTTAGGATAATTAAGGTTAGGCAAAGTGCAGAAAAAAAATAAGTAGTAAACAACAATAACACTAACATAAGTTAAGGGGAAAATAGGAGATCTGTGGCATCTTTGGTACTCTCTGAACTTGGTTGTTTTCTTGAAGGTATTTCATTATTAAACTAGGTAACATCATCAGTGCTAGTTGGCAGTAAGATTTGCTCTCATTTTATATATTAGTGGCTTGCTCTGTCAGTTTGGTGTGAGGGGTCTTAATTGTTTCTTTATTGGCAGTTGTTTAATGTTAGCTTAAACAAGATCTAACTACAGTACACAAATGTTTAATGCAGCATTATACATAATACTCTCCATGTGTTTTTGTTCTTTCAAACTATCCTTGCTTCCACTGACTGATATTTTTCCTTTATTCATTAAACTTAACTCTTCTTTTGCATAGCCCAAAAGCTTTATCTATACCAAGGCTGTCACACTCCCGGCCTGCAGACCAGATGTGTCATGTGCTGGCCACACCCATGCCTGGTTTAGCAAAGGAGAAAAAAAGTCCTAATATGTCACATGATGACACAGTGATGGCGTGAGCTTGACATCCCTAATCTAAACACTCTTTCTCAGCTTCTCTTTAACTCTCGGTGATTAATTGCATATTTTGGTTTTCTTACCCAGAGTTTGTTTTAGTTCCTTTCAATAATGCTGAGTATATTCCTGGATGTTGCTGAACTGATACCAATTCAGAAATAAGTAACTACAGCTATACAAAAAAAAGCACACATGCATATACCTGTTTTTATATTCAGTAATTATTTTCAACTGAAAAACAGTATCTCTCTCTTTGAAAGAAACTACCAGGGACATTTGGAATAAGAGTCAACGATAGTCTTTCAAAAGAAACATATTTTCTTTTGAGTAAAATTCTCTCGTTTTAAGAAATGCAGAAAATGTAAAATTTTAATAGCTTAGTTGATGCATTTTTTAATTACACATTACATAATATCATTTTTTAAATTATTATTGCCAGCCTACTTGGTATACACAAGTATACAATTGATATAACCTAAAAATACCTACAATATTTCTGATCATCCATAGAATGGGCAAGGCCAAATTTTCTGCTCATTTTTATTATTGTGGGAAGATCTGGGGGCAAATGAATTGCTGGATTCTTGATATAGCCAGGAAAGAATGCCTTAGAGCTAAAGTGTTTCTCAATCAATATGAAACAATTTCTCTTAATTTTATCTCCATCTAGAATGCTAGGCTCCAGATCCTATATTTTTTCCCCAAAGATCTCCATCCTATAATCTACAGTAGATTCAAAATGTTCAGAAAATGAAAGGAAGAATCCAAGTTAATGAGCTTGAGATATGTGGAATTTCTACTCCAGTACTCCAGCTAAGAAAATATAATATATCCTGAATATATTATTCATTGTACATAAAACAACAATTGTCACAAAAAAGTAAGAACTGCTGCCCAAATCAATCTTTTCACACAGCATTGAACTTCTGAGGGAAGCTTTTGTACCATTTCAGTTACAAGAATAGGGATCTTATCAAGCATGGAAATCTGTATGTGAGCATTTATAGTCATTCTGTTGCATTTAATGTAAATCTAATTAAAATAAATGAAACTCTTTTTGTAGCCTTAGTGTAAAATAGCTTTGATATTCATTTCTGAGCTTTACTCTGCCTATCACCAGAGTAAATTTATTGAAATCACTTGAATGGCAAAAAGATCAATTTTATACCTCATTCATCACTAACAGGCTTTCAAGCCGCCAATCTCATTTGTTAGTTATAAAATAAACTCTGACATGTCTAATAAAGATATAATTGATTGGTTGACTTCACAGTAAGGTATCTTTATATCTCCCATAAAGAATAAATTTTATTCAAAAAGCTAAAGACAATAAAAATGAGGAAAAAATGAGAAAGAAAAGGCAATGCTATTTGAGTTTTGAAAATAAGTTATTTATTTGTATAACTTGAATTAATTAAATTATTCATATTTCTAAAAAAAATAGTCTACTTTTGTAGACATGTAATGTCTATAGAACAATGTGAAACAATGCAACACAACATTATATCTAAACCATTTAAAAATACTGACAGATGATTTAGAATGTTCAGCATGATTCCACAAAATGTTCTGATCTATGAACTTTTTCTAAGTCATTACAGACTGGATAAAACAGCATCTGGAGGTGGGTAAACTGAAATGCTAAGGATTCAAAATCCCTTATAATTCAGATATGACAGTCTGTAATGAAGTGTTTCTATGACAAACTTCTCTGAATTTTGTAATTCCCTGACAGCCATTAGTACAAGTCAGGGTTACCAAAGCTGCTTTTAACATTGCGAAGTCAGCATAATACACTGCATGTCCTACAGCTAAGAACTATGCTGAGGTGATAAGAACAACGTATGTTAGACTTAATCAGTGTGTTATAATTGCCAAGATAATAATACCATACAAGAGTCAAATTTGTATCAGGAAAACTTCCTATGTTTTTTAGAAGTACTACCGTGAAATCATAGCCTCTTTTAAGTCTCTCTTTGTCAAATCAAACTGACAACCTTCTTCAATAGTTTTTGAACAGGACTTAAATTTGTATCAGGAAAAATCTTGTCTTCATCATTGTGGAGAGCAAATGACAACTAATTTTATGTGGGCCACATTATCTGGTTTTTGAAATCTTAGATGAGATCTTGTGGGAATGAAAACAAAGTAAAGTTGAAGGATCCAATCAGGACCAAAGTTTTAGTCCTCAGGAGATTTCTCTCTGCCAGAATGTGTGCTTTGGGCTGTTTTATGCATAGTATTAATGTGATGCCTGGTTATGTCTGGCTTTGTATTTTTTGATTGGGGTGTTGGGCTACTAAGTTATTGGCTGTTGTTTTCTTGTGCTGCCAAGTCCTCAACTCCTAAGAATCTGATAAGATGCTCATAAATCAGCACTCCTGTTGACTGGCAAGATACGAAGTAAAGCGGTATAAGTTTTGAGATTGAATGGAGGCTTTCCCTATGTCATATGAGCCTTATTTCTTTGTCATATTGCTGTCGGTATAGAGCAGTGGTTCTCAACCTGGGGGTCGGGACCCCTTTGGGGGTCGAACGATCCTTTCACAGGGGTCGCCTAAG
>JANHGC010009398.1:162204-173301 GCA_027560395.1 Boaedon fuliginosus | reverse complement strand
TTCTCCTTCTCTTCATCTTTCCCCTCCCCCCCCTCCTCATGTGGAATGTTAGGTATGGAAGTGAGGTACAGAATGCGTAAACGGGGGCAAAACTTAACAACTTCTTACTTAGGCATGGAAGTGTTGGGTTCAATGATGGTCATAAGTGGAGGACTGCCTATATAGCAGCTCTGTTGCAGCATCCCCATGGACATGTGATTGGAATTGATTTGACCTCCTATTTTTGATGGGAGCCATGTCCTGTGATCCACTTTCATGACCTTCTGACCAGCAAAGTCAAAGGGGGGAAGCCATATTCACTTCACAGTGCCACTTAACAATGGCACTGACTTGCTTAACAACCATGGTGAGAAAGGGTGGTCAAATGGGTTCAAAATTCACTGAACAAATGTTTGGCTGAGTCCAGGGATGGCTTTCTCCTGGTTCGCTGGTTACCCTCTTTGTGGACGCACTTCCGATTCAGCTGTCAAAAGCGCGCGGCACGCAATCAACAGAGAAATCTTCATGGTATTCTGAAAATACTCTGATCCAACAGCTGTGTAGCAGCCATCTGCGGATAGCCGCTGCACAGCTGTTGGATCAGAGTATTTTCAGAATGCCACGAAGATTTCTCTGTCGATCGCGCACAGCGCGCTTTTGACAGCTGAATCAGAAGAGCGTACACAAAGCGGGAAACCAGCGAACTGGGAGAAACCCATCCCTGGCTGAGCCACATAAATGTTGGGCTTATTTGGGCTTGTAAGCTGACGACTTCATGGTAACTAACTTCACATTGGCAGGGATTCAATTTAATGACTGTGGCAAGGAAGGTCGTAAAACGGGGGCAAAACGTAACAACTCCTTGCTTAGCCACAGAAATGTTGGACTCAACAGTGGTCATAAGTTGAGGACTGCCTGTACAGCAGCTTGGTTGCAGCATCCCCATGGCCATGTGATTGTCTTGCCCCTATTGGCTGGAGAGCTTGAGGCCTCAGTAGAAGTTGGCAGTTAAATGCTGGGAGCTCAGCATTCTTTGCCCAATTTGCATACCTTTCCCCTATTGGCTGGAGAGCTCCAGGCCTAAGTAGAGTAGCTTGGCAGTTAAATATCAGGGGGGTGCACTTTAGCACCAAATTTTGGGGGGAAAGAACCCAAAAACCCATTTGTGACTCCCATAGTGTTTGTTGCCAGAGGGTAAGGTAAGTGTATGCCAAATTTGGGCCAGATTGGTGCTGGCATGGAAGAGCCTATTGAGGACATAACCACATACCTACATACCCACACACCCACACTTTTCTTTTATAGATATAGATAGCAGGTGTACTCCAAGTCCCTTCTCTTACAAAATGTCATCTTGCAGGATGAACAAAACATATCTTCTCCACCACAGTCCCTAATCTCAGGAACCAAAAACATTGCCACTATCCTGGGGTTCTTGAAACTTGACTTTGATCCTTGATGTGATATTAATGTATTGTGCGGCAGTGTCAGAGGTGGTATTCAGCCAGTTCTGACAGGTTCAGGAGAACCGGTAGTGATAATTTTGATTAGTTCGGAGAGATGGCAAATACCCCTCCCGTCCCCACCTCTTCCCTTCCAGGAATCTCCATGCATCCCTATTTGGTGGCCAGGATGCTTCAGGGAAGTTTTCTAGGCCAAAAACAGAGCACAGGGTGTGGCACCACCCTCCCATGCCCCTATTTGGCTGCCAGGAGGCTGCAGGGTGGCTTTCTAAGCAAAGAAATAGGGCACGGGGTATGTATGCGGTGGCCTTCCAGTCATATGACCACATAGCCACATCCAGCAAGCCACGCCTACAGAACCGGTAGAATCCCACCACTGGGCAGTGTGTTTGTGTGTTGTGATTTCTTGCTGTTATAATTGTTTTAGCCCAGACTGTTATTTTTATGTTTTCATTGCTTTTATCATTTTTGGTTTGTTATGCCATCCAGAGTCTATCAGAGTTGGGTGCCCATGACAAATTTAAATATATATATGCTTACAGAGTCAGCATATTGCCCCCAACAATCTGGGTCCTGATTTTACTGACCTCAGAAGGATGGAAGGCTAAGTCAACCTTGAACCGGTCAGGATCGAACTCCTGGCAGTTGGCAGGATTAGCTACAATACTGCATTCTAAGCACTGCACTGCCATGGCTCTTTATTGTATATCATAAACATTCCACAGTTAATACCTATATACTGAAGCAGAGAACAGGAGATAAATAAGTAATTTCCCCTTTCTAGCCAAGGAAATATAGCATGTCTGTTTGGGAGATGGAATTAACAAGACTGTTCTTACTCTCAAGGCCTGTGTTTTAACCCTATAAAATGTGTGCAAAAATGGCTTAAAGGTCTATGACAGAGCCTTGAGCGATAAATGTTTTACTTTCTTTTATTTTATCAACCTGAAATGCTAGCACTTTTGAAAAGAGGAATGCATTTAAGAAATATCATTTTTTCTATGTCATCTTGTGGGGCAGGGTTTTTTTGTTGTTGGGTGTTTTTTTTTTTTTGCATTTTTTGATAATAAGAAAAAGCTAGCTATTGGCCTATCTATAACTGTCATGTCATTTTGGTTGAAGACAATGAAAAAACTCCGGCAAGTCTTTAATCTTTTAACATTCTATGCGGTAAGAGGCTTCACTACCCTATTAGCCGTATTGTTCACTTAAAAGCAAACACATAAATAAAAGAGAAAGGTAGCTTCCACAGAAAAAATCTTTTGTTGCTAACCTATTGAACCCCAGAAGCAGAACTGTAGTCAAATTCTGCCAACTTCAACCACAAGAATTCCTCTCCTGAGAAACCTCACTAAAATTCTGTGAAGGAACAGAGAAGGAACAGACGGCAGCAACTAAGTATCACAGACGGTTAAGAGAAATCTGAGAGAAGAAAAAAAATTGGGACAAGATTTGTTTTGGTCCTATACTGTATGTAGAATCAATTAGCAGTAATATAGAAGCTGACTGCATTTTTTTTTTAAAAAAGGCTTGTTTTTTGGATTGTTTTCCTGCGTTTCCAGCATTCTAAAATGTCGATTTGCTACAAGAGGAATGTCTGACCATATGCATTCTTGGTAAACCAATAACAAACCTCAGCTTAAAGGCATTAGCAGTCTTTTGTAATCGAGAAGTAAACTCTTATACTTCAAACTGTAATAGGATTTATCATTATGCCACATCATCATTTTAAATCACAGAACGATGACCATAGGAAACATCATCCTGAAATATACACCCTGATAACCTTCTGAATTCCATTCCATTGAGACAGAGGCATGCATTTAAGAAACATAATTTTCTTTCCATGTCAGCTTGTGGGGAGGAGGTTTATTTTTTTGCATCTTTGCTAAGACTGCCAACAGGGCCGCAGACACGTTGCCAAGATATTTGTACAGATGCGTGAGTATATCTGCAGCATCCAATTGTTCCACTTACATGTCTGGTAACCATAGAAGACAGCTTTACTTAGCTGGCTGGTTAGGTTGAGTTGACAGCTTCTCGGTATCACTGGTGTGGTTAAGGACAGGCATAGCAGGTGACTAAATCTAGCCCAAGGGAGACAGGGTTTGCCAAATGTGAAGTCTGTTTGGTGATAAAAGGAGCTGATCGGAGAAAACTGAGTACTGCCTCCCCCGTCCCAAATAACTAACAGATGGTAGCAACATTTGGCAACTCTCCTGCTTTAGCTAGGATTCATATTGATACCCTAGAAATGAAATGAAAGCTCTTGTATCCTATTACCACTCCCCTGAGATATCTAGTACCCATCTGGAAGAGAAAGTAAATATTCACACAGCTTTATTTTCAAAGGCAGCAAAAGGAAAAGGACATTTCGTTTAAAGGGGGAGAGGTTGGGTGAAAACATACCAGAGCAAGTATTTTGTTTCGTTTAAAATAATCTCTTTCTGCAAGTGTCACAGACTATACATACATTTTTTTTTACAAGAATAAACCAGACTCTTATCTACAAAGTGAAGAGCCCAGAGATCCTTAGTGCAAACTATTGCTGGCCTGCAGCTTTTAAATCAGTAAACTTTGGATACCCTAAATGGTCCATTAAAGTTGAACAGATATCCTCAATCTGCTTAATTTCCTCTGGAGGCATATTGTGCTGCCAAGCATGGATGCCCGCCGGAGAGATTTCTCCTTCATAAGGAAGATAGAAAAGACTGGTAGATGTAGCAAATAGTATTTGGTTTAAGCTGGCTGGAGCCAGAGGCATGCCAAGGAAGTCATAGATGGCTTCAGCCGTCTTCTGGGGGGAGTTGACAATATCTTCAAATTTTATCAGCTGGTAGTTTGCTGGCAGCAAGCCCTTATTTACTCTCAGGGCGGCTGCTGTGTTGGCCAGCCATAAATGGGACATCACAGAGACAGTGTTTGAATCTGAAGCGGCGAGCTTCTCTCTCAACGCTTCATATTCAAAGGCATAGCCTGAATTGGAACCACATTTTTCTTCACGACCATCTCCTTTGAACAGCTTAGTCAGGTGCTGTGGTACCTTCCTCAGAGAGTAAAGGCTAGGCTGGTTTTTGTACAACATTGAGTAGATCCAGGCACGCGGGTCTCGAACCACATAAAGCGCTCTCAGGGAAGGACCAATGACTTCCTGAAGAAAAGGTAACTTTAATGTCCAGCTTCCACTACTCAGACTAAGGACAGGGCGGGCATTTGGATAAGAGGCAAGGTGTTGCCTCAGTTCCCTAATGTATTCAGCTTCTTTGTCTGAATTTCCTCGCAGGCGGTTTCTTTGCTCTACAATAGATTCTCTCTTCCTGGGGCGTCTCTTTTTGTCTCTGCTAGAGGAAGAATGCTGCACCAACTTACTTCTGCTGGTATCATGCAAATGGATATTTTGTAAGTGAAGCTTTGTGTCTGTTACTAAGGAAAGCAGCCAGCCCTGGAGGATCCGAAAATGGCCACTCTGAACATCTGCAGCTTTCCATTCACAAGCATCAACAAATGAGTCTACCTCAAACTCAGTTTCAGGGATATCAAGGTAACCCGTTGGGATCTTGATATAGACAAAATCACTAGTGTTGTAAAACAGCTGCTTCAGAATTTCTGCCCCTGAAGTTGGGAGGGAAGTGATGATTACATTAGGCAAATTAGGATGTCCTTGGTCCTCCCTTTCACTTGGTTCGCTATTTGTCATGCTGCTAGTCCACTTTGCACAAATCATCTGAGTGCAGGAGCTCCACACATCTACAAGTTCAATAAACCACAAGGTGATCACCAGGATTAAGACCCAGCGCAAAAGCTTACCAAAGGAAATGTAAAATCGCCAGTGAAAAGCTAATACGGCCAAGCTAATCCCCAAAATAAATCCTGCTATCACATTCACTTTAAAGCCAAAGGGGAAAATGGATTTATGAATAAGTTCCTGCTTCCCTATTGTCTTAGTGCCCAGGCCAAACTGTGTAACCTTTCCTTGAGTGGTTACTGTGGCATAGCCACCAAATCCTAAATAACGGAACCTCGTCCACAGATTGAGATACTCTGTTACAACAGAGTAGATTATTTCTGTGTTGTTGACGTTTAGAGAAATCCGATATCCTGACTGGGCATCGTCAATAAACCTACAGCTAGAAACATTGACATAAGGCCCATGGAACACATAAGCAATTCTCGCAATATTACTCTTTGAAGAGAAAGTGACATTTACAAACTGAGTCCATCTCTTTTTGAACTCAGCTGCTTGCTCAGCCTCTTGTATCCTAGCAACAGGGCTACTTCCATGATGGTCAAACCAAAACATTTTATAGTGAGCATCCCAGACATCCATCATGGCTCCATTGTATTTGTTCATAAATTTGTATGGGACATACTTGAAGTCAATGTCGAGGTTATGAAAGAAGGCACTGATGGCATCAATAGGAGACTCATCCTCCTTTTCCACGTGGTCCACCACAAGTAAAGTCTGAGGATTTAGTAGAAGCAATGAGCGGTACACACTTTTCAGCTTCATGGCCAATGAATATGCAGACGCTGCCTCGCCACTCACAAACATCATCTCCTCATTCTGAGAGGACGCGATAATCTCCCCAGATGCATCCCCAACGTCATCCCCTGTCCACTTAAGCCACTGCATACATTCCCCAAGCTGACCTTCCCAAGGCTGATTGCACTGACTTGTGGGGGATGGAGCAAATACTAAAACATTGTTCAAATGGCTAAGCTTAGGTCCATAAAGGGCCTCAGAAACAAACACCTGCCCATTTGGAGCAAAAGTAAAAGAGTTTTGATCAGGGTGTTCATGTCCCGGGTTGAAGCTACGCCAGCCGTCAATCCAGGAATACGGCTGAAAGTGGACTATATCATAGACAGCACGGCCACCGAGCTTTCCGGACTTAAAGGAAACAAAGGTATTTGTCTGAGTGTTTGGTAGCCCTGCTCCATATGTAACCACCCCCCAATTGGGAAACACATGCATTTTAGCCTTGCCATAGTCAGGGGGAGGTTGAGGGGTTAGCCTGGGGTCATACCAAATGTACTCTGTATGAAGGGTGCTCCACCGTTGGGCAGTGGATGGTACCATTGGGCCATCTTTGGGCCGGTGCTTTCTAATTTGCTGTGCAAGCCAATTGCCTACTCCACTCTTCAAGACAAACCTATCTAAGAAAACCAGTTGGCTTTCTGGACCATAAAACCAATTGTAATTGGAATCAGCTATGCCTACAGTTCTCTGAAAGCCTGGCAAAAGGGTGGCATAATAAAACCAAAAGTGCATCTTGAGCCAGTGGTTTTCAAGATTGTTAATCCCAAAGTGGCGCTGGGCCAGAAAAATATACTGAGTGATGGATTTGGCTGTGTAGCTACCATAAGCTACACCTTCATCCAAGGAACCATCAACAATATGATTTAGCAGAAACATAGTTTTTTCCATCATATCTACTACAGCATGCTTCCATGCATTTGCTTGGGACTCAATGCCTCCTCCAGTAACCAGGGCCCCAATGAGCAATGCCAACATATTTGTGGCTTGATGGTTGTGAAGAAGTTGCTTGCCCCAAGAGCGGACTTTGGAATACTCGTACATTTCCTCAGTCACAGCCCATATCTTTGTAGAATATTTTTGCCTCCTAGCATCATCCAATGAGGCATATAAGAAATCAAAAGCAGTGGCAAAGCCAGTTAAAGAATGCCCAAGAGGAACTTCATCGCCTGGGGCATTCTCCACCAGCCAGTCTTTATATCCTGCCATTCTGTCCATGTATTCGACAACAAAATCAAAGGCAGCTTTATCTTCAGGACTGAGGAGACAATAAAATGCTAGGGGAGGCAAATTGTTTCCATATATCTCATTCCACTTGGCAGCAAAATCAGCATGCTTGGGAGGAGGTAGATAGTAGGAGGGATTGGAAAGCATCGTAGACACAGCACTCCGGAATGCTCTGAAGAGGTGGAGATGACTGGTGTGAGACTTTTGCCTCAGAGCTGGGATCTCTTCAGCACCGAAATATAAGTTTGGATACAGGATTGTTTTTTCCATCTTCTGATTTGCTCCTAAAGCTTCCATCCTCTGCTTCTCGTGCTGATCCACATCGTCTGTAAAAGTCACCCAGTCAGAGTAATTGCTTACAGATTCTTCAAAAGTGGAGACTGCCAACATTACTAATGCTAGAAATATGGAATGTCCTGTAAACCTTAGAGCCATGATCCATTAGGCAGATTCCTCACTACGGTTATTCACCTCCGTTGGTGGGGTGGGTGACTGGAATGTTCAAATTTCAAGCACAAATCAATCTACCAGTGGGGAAATCTGCTTGAAAGTGCTTTACTGTACACAGGGAAAGGAAAACTTTTACACAGTTCTTGGATGACAAGGTCATTAGGCACAGCTCTATGTTGAATTGCAAGTACACTGACAGACATTGTATGGCTACACAGAAAAGTAAAGAGAATGTCATCTCTCACATATGTCCATGTATACTTGATACATTGGATCTGAAAAGGATATTGTATGCTTAGCAAGCCATAAAGTGCAGCGGGAGGGTGTTGTCATATCCAACTCATTACTCCATTAATAATGGAATTATTCTTCTTCAAAATATATTTACTCATTCATGCCATTGAAAAAGAAAGCAAGAACATGACATATATCAAAACATTAGGAAACAAATGTAGTTTTGTATAGAAGGGACCATACAGAGAATGAATTGTGTGCTTTCATTTTCATTTCTCATGCGGGATGAAAATATCCATACGTTACTTTTTGTGGGTAGAAAGGTTTAGCAAAACATTTTTGTCAGCCAGAATTGTAGCAGCTCCAAAATGTAGGCAATGAAAGCTTCGCTTGATTTGAACTTCCTGGAAGAGGATGGTGGTTTTAATGTTCTGTTTCATGGCTGCCATGTTCTCATCCATCTGTGCAACTGGCTCCTGTTCTGTGAAGGTTTTTTACTACCTTGATGTCCTCATCACAAAACACATTTTAAAAAGGGTGCATAAAATGTGAAACGCTGATCACTTTTGCATCCACTGCTTCTCTAGTCTGTTTGTTTGTTTGTTATGATGAACTTCTCTGCTTTAAAAAGAAAAATCAAAATGCATCATTAAAAAACAAACTAATATCAACATATACATATTTATTTATTTATTTATTTTAAAAAATGAAGACATGGTGCCATTCTTATTCTGATCAAATTAGTATCGGAAATAAATAACGCGAGCTCTCTGAGTTTTCATTTCTAATGCTTCCCTTCTTCAGCCATTTCCTTCCAGATGTTTGAGCATTTGGAATAGGTTGAAAACTTTTACCCGTGAATGAATCAATTCCATTTGTTAAAAAATCGGTTAAGAGTCAGCGCCACCCAGAAGCCCCATCAATGATGCCCCTTGTCAGTTACATCTTTCCTTCTTTCCCTGACAACTGATACAAGAACACCAGTTTTGAGCAAACCAAGCCAACTTGAAGGATGGCTGAGCCTTGACGACTTTGTGCTTTTGAAATATCGCCCCAAAGCACTTCAGTTTCCCCACCCAGATATGCTTATACGTAATTGATTCCCCTTTGCACCTAATGAGATATATTATTGCACCTCCCCCCCCCTCTTTTCACCTGTGGCCGGCCGCGTGGCTGGTCACCAGAGGGCGCCAGGAGCTAATTAACCAGATCCGGACTAGCTCACTTAGAACAAGTTTTCTTTGCCAACATATGGAAATATTTAAAAAGTCATCTCCAACAGGTCAGGCAGGAAATTCTTCTTAATAATAGTAGCAAATATGATGAAATAACGATACTAATTAACGAAGACCTTCCCCTAACACTGTTTAAAAAGTTGCAAAGCCTTACCTTAAGGAGTCTTCCTCCGAAGACGGAGGGCAGAATAACAGAGGGAACCGGGGAGGAGAAATATCCGGGGAAATAAATATCTTGGTTTTTTTTTGTTTTTTTTTTAAATAGTCCCTCCCCCGCTCCTTTCCGCTGATCCGCCGCTCGGCGCTTTCTTCTGACTTCGCGCTTCCCGGCTGGATCAGACAAGCCAGAAGCTTCCTTTCGGCTCCTTAGCAAACTGTCCCGAAGCCCGGCTAGACACGTGAATGGATCCGCGTAGTGATTTTTTATTTTTTATTTTCCAAAATCGAGCAAAGAGTCGGATCCCGGTAAAGACGGTCCGAAAGTAGCCGAGCGGCCTTTAAAAAAAAAAATAGAAAAGAGCGGAAAAGCCGCTTAGTATCCTCGAAGCTTAAAAGTGAAGGGCGCCGAGGAAGAAATGACTTTTTTAAAAATCCTTTTTACCCCGATCCCGCGAAGAGGGTTAGGACAAGACAAAACAAAAACAAAAAATCCAATCAAATGTCAGGCGGGATTGATTAATCGTTCAGAGTTTGGTGCCAAATTGACTCCGGCAAAGAACGTGACTTTCTCCGCAGAGGCGAGCCAGGCAGAGCCGCTGTGGCCGCCGCTGCAGCTCCGGCTTCTGCCTGAGGCGACGGACTTTCCTCCGGCCGAGCCTTAGCCATGATCCTCCCGCTGTCTGAATGTCAGTCAGTCAGTCGGTCGGTCTTGCTCCGTTGCAGCCAGCGGCTCAACCGCTGCGGTCGGCGGGTTGAAAGCTACAGCGGCCAAATGCCGGGCAGATTTAAGAGCGGCAACCGGAGCCGGGCGGAGTCAAGGCGGGTCTGGCGGCGGTCTCTGCCCTCGCCGGCAGCAGCAGCAGCAGCTGCTGCTCATTCTCAGCGCCTCTTTTTTTTTTTCTTTTTTTCTTTCTTTCTTTCTTTTTTTTTCTTTGCAACGCCCGCCCGGTACCGAGCATGTGCGAAAGCCGCGGTTTCCCCCTCCTTTTCACCCGCCCCCCCCTCTTAACTACACCTGATCTTTGCGAGAGGGCGAGAAGCAAGTGGGACGGGGGAGGCGGAGGGAGCGCTGGGATCGGGAGGGACCCAGGCGGGAGGAGCAGCGGCGGAGGAAACTGAGAGATGGGGGGGGGGAGTGTGGATGGAATGGAGAAATTCTCTGCGAGAATATATAGACGAACGCTCTTGAAACGTGCCCAGGCGGAATAAGTGGGTAAGGTTCTAGGTGGAAGAAAGTAAAAGTCAGCACTTTGTGGATTCTCAGATATTAGTATTAGTACGATGTTACTAATTACTATTACTATTTTAAGCGTAGGATCCATTGGAAACCACCGGTTTCAAAGATATGACGTCTATCAGCTCAACATGAGCCATTGGGGTCTGAGGGCGTGTGGCGCCACCATGTCCTAAGATCCTGGATCTGAATCAAAGGTGTAAAAAAACAATAATGATCATTATTTTTATATGGGACCCAGTTGAAAGCACAGATCACCTGTCTGCATAGAAAAAGCCATCATAATCATGTATTGGCAGAACTTAACTACTAGTATTTGAGTATTAGATTTGACTGCTTATAAGTATTGCTTGTTAATGACCCATAACTATCACCAAGTGTCATATTTTATGATTCTTGATGTAGGTATTTCATTTTATCTTATCTTATTTTTATTTTCTTGTGTACACCGAGAGCATATACACCAAAGACAAGTTCCTTGTGTGTCCAATCACGCTTGGCCAATAAAGCCTATTCTATTCTATTCTATTCTATTCTATTCTATTCTATTCTATTCTATTCTATTCTATTCTATTCTAT
>JANHGC010009398.1:146392-159650 GCA_027560395.1 Boaedon fuliginosus | reverse complement strand
TAGATAGATAGATAGATAGATAGATAGATAGATAGATAGATAGATAGATAGATAGATAGATAGATAGATAGATACTTAAGGAAAGGAACATTATCCATGCAAAGGGTCTTCAACCTATGTTATCTCCATTGGTGATTTATTCAGAAGGCTCCAGACTAATAATATCTTCCTACATTTTCTTAAGTGATTTATTGAAGTACCCTGGGAAATTGTGCTGTGCTATAAAAAAATTCTAAATATTTCTCTAGAGATGCTTTGCCTAAAAACCAATTTGTTTTCCCACAATTGGCACTATAGGACGAGATGTCTTTGCAGTCAGAGCAACCTTTAAGATTAAAATATTTGCTTTACTTTGCTTACTAGGAAATCCATGAAACCACATCTATAACTATTTCAACAGAACTTTAAGGTATTTCACAGTTCATTGTCATTGTTTATGGCAGGGAATCTATTACTAGTCATAGATACTATTGACAAGACTTTGTGCCTCATTAAAAAAATGTATTTATTTATATGTATGCACAGAATTATGTGTCTTCTCCTTCACAAGAATTGAGGTATTTTATAGTTAAGTAAAGAAAATTACAAATATGTACATTCCACAAAATATACACAAGTCTAAATTAATGCCTTTCTCTAAGCCAGGAGTGTCAAACTCATGGCCTACATGCCAAATGCATCATATGCTGGTCATGCTCATGCCCGGTTTAGTGAAGCGTGGGGAAGTCATGATATGTCACGTGACAACACCGTGACAACATGAGTTTGAAACCCCTGCTCTAAGCTCAATCATCCTTAGACCTATGCAGCCTGTAAAATAAGCCAATAACCCTGTCTTATATAGAGATTAGGCTTGATTTGATTCATCATGCCCTCACGCTCTCTAGGAACAGGACCTTAGCCAGATTGATGGCCAATATACTGCAATTTTATCTTCTGTAAAAGTTTTGTGTGAGCTCACACTTTGTTCCATCCTGGGTCTCTTAGTCTCGAGGAATTTCATCATGACATTGACATTGGCCTGATGGGGATGAAATGTTCAACTAAATATAGCAATAGCACTTAGACTTACATACTGCTTCACAATGATTTTACAGACCTCTCTAAGCAATTTACAGAATCAGCATATTGCCCCCATCAGTCAAGGCCCTCACTTTACCAACCTTAGAAGAATGGAAGGCTGAATGAATTTTGAGCTGGTGAGAATTGAACTGCCTAACTGCTGGCAGCTGGCAGTCAAGCAGAAGAAACTTGCGGTACTGTATTCTAACCACTGCACCAACACAGCATATTGTCTCAATACTGATACCTTACCCTAAAATAAAATATGATCTTCCAAATCAAGACGATCATGAATTTATAACATAAAGAACCTATCAACACCCTTAGCCTCCACAAGCTCAAAAAAGAATCCCACAGGTTCTCATGTAATATTATCTGAGCCATTTTACCAGATTCTGGCCAAGTACTATTCAATCTCAAAGCTGAAGAAGCTTCTTGGATGAGAAGCGAAACATCTTCAAAGAAAAACCAGAAAATCCAATTTCCTCTTGCAAAAGCACCTTTGGGACAACCATGATTTGGATGACTGAGAATCTCCATAAACATTCAATCTCAAACAAATCACGGCTTCTCACTCAAATCTGAGAGTCCTTGGCTTTCCATTACTATGCTACTCTAACGACTGCATTATGATTGCTACATCAGTCTTGTATCCTGAAATAGCTGTAAAACTGCCATCAACTTCAATAACATGTAGATTTTATGCTGGAGAGCTGAATACCTTTTACACTTGTCATATAAAAATAATTAGTTAAGAATGGTAAATACTAAAAATAGAATGATATCTGATAGTTTCCCATATAGAAACTAGATTTGCACCCAGTCCCATGCATATAAAAACATAAATAAGTAAAAGAGAGACCTATATATATTGCCCTCTAGTTGTATTCAGCCTTATACGGTCAGATAAATTACAGGCAAACGCTTGTAAAATATCTATTTCTTAAACAGCATTAAGAAGTGTTGCCTAAATTATTTTATTATAGCCCATTTTAGACCCTGCATAGTAGTTATGAAAAGCAAGAAGTTGATCAATTACAACATAAGCACAAAAATAGAAGCAGAGGATTCTTTCAGCCAAGCATTTTGTTCATTTTTGTACTATTGCCAGTCTAGCATAAGAATCGCTTGAAAGTGAGTCTGTCAGAGACAAGAAAAAAGAAAAAAAAAAAACCCTGACTGACTGGGTGTCCGTATCAGATGTTAATGTGAGAAACAGTCAGTATCCATGGAAAAGGCTTCCAAAAATATGTGCAATATGTTGAAATAAGCCAAAGACTTGAATTTTAAAAGCACATCTCTAGCTTTAAAAAAAAATAGCAGAATTATTTTCCCATTAGCAATCTCCATTTTTGTAATTACACTTCTGAGTACACAGATTTGTACAGAATACAGATTCTGTATTCAAATAAAGCATACCTTAATCATGGTTTGTTAAATAAACCATGGTGAATTAGTTCAGATTATTCTAAAACAGAGATGATGGTTTATGGATTATAATAACTAGGTTGATCTATCTTTTTAAACTAAAACTAAGCAAATCACATTATGGCTTAGCCAAATGTTTGAACCCAGTGTGAGGCTTTCTAGCTGGTTTTTGGGTGGGTCATAAGTTTTACAAAGAATGAAAAGTAAATTTACAATTCATCTTTCATTAATGTTCAGTGAGGAAGCTCAGCTGTTCCAGAGCTCTATGAGAATTTGAAGTATGGATCAAGCTCTCAAATTTAGATTAGGAAAAAAAGTCCATTTTACAATTTTTTTTACTGGAGTATTATAGCAGATCTTTTCCAATCAAACATTTTTTTTAAAAAAAATATTGGAATTTGTCTGTTTACTGAATGGTTATTTTCCAGGTGACACAAGAAGTAAATTAATATGCTTCTTCTTTGCCATATTCCTCCTTTCTCTATATATTTTCCACGCAAACTTTCTTACAAATTATTGAACTATAGTCGTGCATCACTGCTGTTTCCTATGATGGTTTCTGAAGAGGCATTCTTATACACAAGATGCTACCAATCTGGGCTTTCATGGTACTGTGTGTTCATGGTATCATGAGTCAGAGGAGTCAGAGGAGATGGAGGGGGTGCCTGGGTTACTGTCAGGGCCTGATGCAAATGCAGAGCAGGGCCCATCTATTCATGCTTAGGCAGAGATAGCTGTTTTTGGTGCCTAAGCTAAACGAGGGGGAGGAACAGCTGGGGCCTTTCCCAGATGTACATATGCGCAAAGAAGTGCAGAGAGGAGAGCAATGCCAGAATGAGGGACAGCTATCCAGGAAAGAAGGAGACATTAACAAGCCTCCTCAAGGCTGGAAACTAAGCAGGAGGCACGGTTGTCATAGTGTGGGAGGTGCAATTGTCGGAGTCATCAGTTCATGCTCCAGAAGAGTTCCCTCTGGCACATTCCTTGCCAGGATTTCCCTGCAGTCCAGGTTGGTCAAGACTCCTTGTGTTGGGATTGAAGTGCTAATTGAAGCTCCCTGCGGGGAACTCAGAGACTGCTGTGGCTTGCGAATCACCTAAGGATGTGTGACCTGGAGCTTTGCCAGTGAATGCCATGTATTCCTGCCTTTCTAAATAAAATGGGGTTTCTCCTCAGGAGTAGGTTGTTGAGTGGGGCTCATGAAGGCTGGGTCAGAACACCATGGCAATTTCATATTTTTAAAAATTAGATAAACTTTTTAAAAAAAAATCAGTGTCAATTAGAAGAGAAACTGAAAATATGAAGACAGGTTTCTCTGGTTATATTGCTCATGGGGATCATGTTAACTGTACATTATAGAGATCATTATTCGTTTCTATAACTTCAATGGGTTTGATTGGTCTTTCCCCCAAAAAATATTTATCATACTATTATTAGAGATGAGAACTTTTCTATTCCTAAACTACTATCCTTTCTTTTCTGGTAAAGCCGTCAAGCTGGGAGGTATGTAATCTATCAGTGTTTTAAGGATGTCAACTACAATTGAAATTCAGGACTAGGATGGGAACACCAAAATAGGACCAATAGAAGTGAAATCCAGTTTCATTTCTTCTCTGAATGCCAAGAAAATTAAGAAAAGTAGTCTATACTGAAAAAAATGGTTCAAGGTAAAGCAAGCAACAAAAAAGCCCCTTGAAATATTGAAAAGAAAACTAGTGCCCTTCCACACAACAACCCCTCTCCCCACAAATCATCACATCTATCCTATAAAGCTTAGGATAGATTTTTGGCTGATGTCCCAGAATAAGAACCCTGAGATATAAATTGTTCAGGGTTATAGATGGTTACTTAGAAGCACTCTTCAATTCAATGGGACTTTTAGTACTGAGGGCAATTAAATTGCAGCTTTAGCCCTGCCCATATGCTTTGAGGAGGAAAATAAATATGGACATAAAGACTTGAGTGAGATTGGTTTTGATGATCAATTACTTTGGCCATCAATGAAACAATGAGCTGGGTTGAGCATGCTTACAGTTACATATGTCTTTGGAAAATGGAATTAGTGGAGATGCAATTGTTCTCAGGTTAAATAAGAATCTTCCAAAAGTATATGTCAGGTAACACAAGAAGAAGCAGTCTTAAAATTCACACTTTCATTGATGATGGACAATCTTCCATCCTTCCATAACTGGATAAATGGGAAATCTGGGCTTTGTACAACTTAATGGAAATAAGTGTCAGAAAACTGGAGAAATATCTAAGAAAAAACACAAACACAGTGTTATATGTCTGTCTTATGCTTTGTTTGGAGAATATCACATGAATATCAAATAATAAACCTACAAGAGATCACATAACGAGGAAGATTTTGATATAGGTCCTATGACTGGGATATGGGGTGTTTTAAGCTGAATTAAGAACTAGCCAAGGGATTTGTGTTAGAATATCCTCTTCAAAGGGATGCGGTGGTTCAGTGGGTAAATTGCTAAACTTGTCGATTAGAAAGGACCAGAGGGCAATACCCTTTTTTTGCTGTTATTTCTGCTACCAATAGATTGGGATTTAAGGCTACCTATGGACTCTGTGGCTCAGTGGCTAAGACGCTGAGCTTGCCAATCAGAAAGGTAGGCAATTTGGCAGTTCGAATCCCTAGCGTTGCATAATGGAGTGAGGTCCCATTACTTGTCCCAGTTTCTGCCAACCTAGCAGTTCAAAAGCATGTAAAAATGAAAGTAGAAAAATAGAGACCACCTTTGGTGGGAAGGTAACAGCGTTCTGTGCGCCTTCAGCATTTAGTCATGCTGGCCATATGACCATGGAGACGTCTTCACACTGCACTGGTTCTTCGGCTTTGAAATGGAGATGACCACCGCCCCCTAGATTCAGGAACCAACCAGCACATATTTGGGGGGTGGGTGGGTGACATGATAGCAGTGTCCCAATATTTGAGAGGCTGCCACAAAAGAAGAGGGGGTCAACCTATTTTTCAAAGCACAGAAACCAAGACAAGAAATAATGGATGGAAACTATTCAAGGAGAAAAGCAACCTAAAACTAAGAAGAAGTTTCTTAACAGTGAGAACAATGAACCAATGGAACTGCTTGCCTTCAGAAGTTGTGGGTGTTCCATCACTGGAAGCTTTTAAGAAGAGACTGGATAGCCACTTGTTTGGAATGGTATAGGTCTCATGCTTAAGCAAAGGTTTAGACTAGAAGAACTCCAAAGTCCTTTCCAACTCTGTTATTCTGCTAATGCTGTTAATTCATTGCCTTCTCACAACACAATCAGTCCCAGAGTAAGATTCCTAGGGAACTTCACCTGTGTGACTTTTTATCATCAGAAAACATGGACAGCCTGTGATTTGCAGAGTTGTGGAGAGGTGTTTAATAAGAGAAAGGAGAAAAAATTAAATTCCAGCATAGACTACAATTCAACAGTAAATTAAGGTCAAACACCCCATCAAAATAAACTCTACGTCATTTTGACACAGCAATAGGAAAACAAACATCTCTTCCTCAGGAGAAAACTTTCAAGACACTGAGAGATCTCAACACAATACTGTATTATAATACAGTACATCTCTGTAAGTACCCATGTGAATATTTGAATATATCACACATTGGTCATGATAAACAGCAGCTGTTATATAAGTGTATTTGAAAAATATGTCAAAATATTCCATTGTCTTCTATAGTTTATGACTAAATTACCAAAGCCATGCATTCAAAGGTTAGTTTCACTTGTAACTCTTCATTAACATATTGAAGAGAGGACCCAGATAAGGTTATAATCCTTAATTGGAAGCCAGTTCTAATATTCTAACCTTCCTGTATGAAAAAAGGAGAAAATGTGATGATATTCTCTGCCACTGGGAAATATTCTTATAGGTCAGTGCAAGACACACAGAACACTTAATTTAACAATTAATACTGAGTGCAAAATATTACAATCTACACATACCGGTATTTCCTCAAATTGTTTTGTTAAGGAGACAATGTGTTGAAGTGGAGGTTATTTCAAGAAATTGGTTTACTAATCTGGAGGAGATGTAATAATATCTCCTCAAAATGTGCGTAAATCTTTATATAGCTGGTTTAGATAAATTAGCAATATGAATTTACAGATTACGCACCATTTGAGGACACTTAGTATGACTGTTGCAGATTGTTACTACTTCGTTTCTTAGTAACTCGAGTTCCTCTAATCGGGGAAGTGAGGCGGGGTATAAATTGAATAAATAAATAAAATAAATAAATAAATAAATAACTGAAAGGGAAGGAGAAGAACTATAGCCAGGAGCCCTCACTTCACATCTTCACCAATAAAATCTTATTATGCTTTCAAATGAATGTGTATATTTGAAAGAACAATTTAGGATTTTTCTTTGATGCCCATCTAAGATTCTTCAAATTAAAAAAGTATAACTGGAATAAAGAAAAATGGGGTGATTTTTAGTTCTGGAATTCCTTCTGCAGCTTGATGGCTTTCAAATATAATATGGATATAGCTACTGAGATTTGTATCCAACATGTTAAACAGTAAAGCTTACAAATCCAAAATGTAATATTATCCACCATATGAGTCTGCATCCAATTGGGTCATAACCCAATGATCAGAAACATTATTTATGCAAGCAACAATGGAAATATCAATTTCAAGAATAAGCACTAAGCCTTCCACACATCAAATATCACTCCTAAATTGGCAGAATAGGATTTATTCTAATGTCTCTCCTTAAGGACTGGAACTGGACAGAGAATGTGAAATGGACAAGGATATCAAAAGAGTTTAGCCCTTGTTAGTAGTGTGGGGGCAGTTAAGACTGAATGAAGCTTCAGTTAGGAATTTGATTCAAACAGGACTCCCCAAACTGAATTATTTTCCAAACTAACTTCACAAAATCATAGAATGTTATGGCAAGGATCTTTGGGACATCTACTTCAATCCTTTATCTGGTACAGGAACCTTGTATTACCCAGTACTCACAACTAATTGCCATCCAGCCTCAATCTGAACATCTTTAGCAGAGTTGACCGTATCTTAAGATAGTCAGCCCATTTTTGAATATGTTACTGTTAAGAAAAGTTTCCTGTTGGCCAATTGAAAACTACTTCCTTATATTTTAAACCTACTGTTTCTTGTCCTATATTTGGATAGCAACAATTTTGCCACATCTTTACACTGAGACCCCAAAGATGCTTTAAAGCAGCTATTGTGTCTCCCTGCATGTCAATATTATAAGTTCTTTAGGACAATAGAACAGCCATATCCTGTTACTTTTAAACTGCCACATATTTAGCCTGGGAAAGTAGAAGGGGATGGATTGTTAGTGAGTAGAAAGATAGCCATAACATACTCTTGCCTGGAGTCAAAGTTGATGCCATCTAACGCCTGGCAGGGTGTGTACATAGAAATTGGTGCCAAGTGGAGAAAAGGAAGTGGACAATGTGATTTATAACATGTGTATGGGGAGTTGGGTCTTGAGTTTCAATTATGTGAAGGAAAGCCAAAACTTTAGATTTGGGTTTCCTTTGGATGTGCCAACAGGACTTCTTCAATAAAATATTTCACTTGGATGGACTTTGTTTCTGAGTGCTAATTGGAAATGGGGAAGTTTCATTGGAATCCTGACACTGCAATGTTTACATCTCCCAACTAAACATATGTTATGTTTTCAAGGGATTTTAAAAGCCTTCTTCTCTTATTTGCCCTGCTCCAAACATGTTCAAATTTATCAATGTCCTTCTTGAATTGTAATAAACAGAACTAGATATTGCCTGACCAGTTGTGCTACAGACTTCCCAAACATAGGACTTTGCATTTGTCTCTCTTGACATTGGAAAATTAATCATCAAATCAGATGCGTCCAAATTGATTCAATAATTTTGAAATGCTTTCACATATCTATATATATAAAGCACAATGTGGGTGTGTATGTGTGTACACTATGTTTGTATGTATGTGCCCTATACATTCCTCCATGCCTGCACCAATCTGGACCAAACTTGCCACGCACATAGCTTACCCCCCAGAGATGAGCACTGTCGGGGTCACACACACCATCGCTGGGTCTGTGCCCCCTAAACAGCCTGACAAAGTGCTGACCACCACAAGTGACTACTCTGCATGTGCAGGGGGCTCTCAGCTGCAAGCCAATACTACGCAGGCTGGCCAGTGGTAAGAAGCTGGCCAGTGGTGAAAGGTGGCAGATGGCCTCCAATGGCAGCAGGCAGCCCATCAGGTAGGCCAGGGAGACCTGGAGGCAAGCACGGATGGCTGGCAGCAGGGAGGTGACTGGGGACCATGTGGGAATGCTTGGACCAGCGACAATGGGGGATGGAGCGCCTGGGCGACGGACAATACAGGAGGGGAGGCAGCAGCATCTCTGCGGAGGACAGGGGATGCCCAGGGGATGTGGCAGCCATGGGAAAGACTGGGTGGTGGCGTGACTTTGGGCCCAGTGCATGGAGGAGGCAGCAGAAGGCATCAGAGGAGTGAGGGGAGAAACTTTGCCATGCCCCACTATACCCAGGTGAAGCCAGGTATTCAGTTAGTACTATATGAAAGACATCTCTTTCCTCCCCATTAGGTGTTAAAAATTGCATAGAACTAATTTTAATTGAACTCTAAATCAAACTAATTTTCAAAGTCATTTTGGATTGCTGAATTTCCTGAATCAAGATTAAAATTATTATTTAAATTGGTTGAGAGCCAATCAGAGACTGTAACAGTTACATATCACTTTGAAGAAAGATACCATTAAGAAGAAGAAAACAACCACCACCAAATGCTTCACTTTAAAAGAGGGAGGGGGAGGAAACATTAGAATGCTAATGTTGTAGCCTTGATGTAAATTTAAAGAGACTGGCCATAAAATAAATTGAAATTCATTACTAAAGACCGTAGAGAGAAGACCTTTGTGCTTACTCAGTCTGCTGTCCAGCTATTAATTGTTGCTGGGTAACTGCAAATCCTTTGCTCTACTTTTTATCTTTGAACCAAAGGATTGGTATGTAGACGATGTCTTCAAATGGAAGAGTAGCTTCTGACAGCTCTTGAGATGGAGTCTTGCCTTCTATAAATTAGGACATATGACCACAGTAGTCCACAATGTTACTGTGTCTAAGGACAGCAATTCCAGATGGTATTTTAAGCATTATGAGATCTGGGCATTTCCTAGCTCTTAGCAATTTACATATAAAGGAAATCAAGGCAAACCATGCTGGAATACTTAGCCTAAATGTTGACTGCAGATATTATAAGCTAAGCTATGTAAAAAACCAATGCTATGTTATCTTAGGAGTTTTCTGGGTCTTACACCAATTCAGAATCAGCTCAGGAGCAGTTTTATCTTACAACTTTTGTATTCTGCAGTTGAACAGATTATTTTCTGACTGAATAACAAATTGTTTACAATAATATCAAAGATGGGCTCTTGGTTGCATTGATGCAGCTTATCAGCCAGTTGTATTCCCATAGGTGGGATCCTTGGTCTCTCCCCTTATCCTGGCTCCTGTTTCACAGGGTCTTTTATGTTCAATGGAACAGGAGCAATCTGCATTTCCCTCATAGCTACTAAATTCTGTCTTTCAATATGTGGACTATTGGTCAGTGGAAAAGAATACTGATTAGCTCATGATGCTCAGAATTTCAAGGTTAGTAGAAGTAAAGACATGGAAGTGGTATTTCCTTTAAAAAAAATAACAATACAGGTTGTCCTCAACTTACACCCATAACTGTGACTAGAATTTCCATTCCAGTTGTTATGTGAGTTATGCCTGATTTTAGGATATTTTTTTGCTGTGGTTGTTAAGTGTATCACACAGTCATTAAATGAATCCAGCTTAGTAGAAGTGAAGACATGGAAACAGTAATACCTTTTAAAAAATAACAAGATGGCACAGAGGTTAGAATGCAATACTGCAGGCTACTTCTGCTGACTGCCGGCTGCTTCCAATTTGGCACTTCAATTCTGACTGGCTCAAGGTTGATTCAGCCTTCCATCCTTCTGAGGTGGGTAAAATGAGGATCCAGATTGTTGGGGGCAGTATGGAAAGCAGCAGGAAAGCCTCTGTAGCCTGGGGAGGGCAAAAAAATGGGCTTCCTGGAAGTACCAGAAGTCTGAAAATGGGCCTGTTTCTGGCTTCCAGAGGGCCCCTGGAGCCTGGGAGAGACCGTTTTTGCTTTCCTAGAGGTCCCAGGAAAGCCTATGGAGCCCAGGGAGGGTGAAAATGCCCCCCCACCACTGTGGTGCAGGAGGCTGACTAGACCTCACCCACCCAACAACTGGGCAAAGAACCCGTTGCTAACATTTTTGCAGCCCACCCCTGTATATGAGTCTAAGTGCTATTGCTATTGCTATTCCTCCAATGATGTTGCTTATCAGAAGCTGGCTAGGAAGGTAACACATGATGATCATAGGACCCTGGGATGCTGGAACCATCATAAATACATGCGGATTCCTGAGCATCCAAATTTTAATCACATGACCATGGAGATGCTGTGACAGTTATAAGTGGATTTTACAACATTTTTGAGGATCAACTCAGGTGAAGGATTTAATGAATTCTATCCTCTAGGGGACTCTTGGAAAGATGCCTAAATTTCAGTAATTTCTATTTTTAATTGAAAACAAATGCAATGATAACAATAAAGTAGTAAGAAAAAAATAAAGAAAAGGGGAACTTTTGTGTACTGGTAAACAGCTATGCAATTTTAAGCTGAAAAGCAATTAATGATCTGCATTTTTTTTAAAAAAAATCAGGATGGTAGGAGATGAAACTGTATAATACTGTGAAGAGAACTGCTATCTTTTTCTTTTGAAAAATTGGAGACATTCAAGAAAGATTGTTGTGCAGGGATAATGTTCAAAACAATAAAAATGGCATATTTCCCTGTCTCTGATTATTTCAGCTAGTTTTGATTCCATTCAAGACAGCCCTTAGTAAATTCCCATTAACTTTGAAGTAAGCCAGCCCTGTCCTATTACTTTAGCTTACATTATCTCAAATATAACTTTTGTGAAAATCAAATAATGGGAAGAATTCAAGTAGACCAAACTTAAGAGAAAGTACTGAATGTGAATGCATAACAAACAGCTGGATATATTAGAACAGCTTAGGACAGCTATTGCCATGGTTGGCTCTCTGTGGTCCTACTCCATCAACACCAAGCAAACACTTTCTTACTGCATAGTGAGCAACTTTCTGTACCAGAGTAGAGTAAAAGTGATGAAGTAGGTGACTTGTCTATTTAGAGCTTCTTCATCTACTTGTATCTGTGGGTTAAGCATAAAGAAAGACTTACTGCTCACATGTGGTTGCAAATTTTCTGAGAAAATCCCAAAAGAGCTGTAGCATGAAAACTTCAGCTTGGCTTCTCTTACATGATGGGTGAAGGAAATAAGTTATGCATTAGTGATAATTACTTCATATTGAGATTGCTAGCAACTTTTGAACCTGGTTTGGTTTAATAAAATAATCTTCCCCAACTGGACCTCCAATACTCATCTCTCTTCCAGCTGTGTTTGTAAATCTAAAGGAGTCTAAATTTCTTTGCCTGAAGGAAGCTTATCAAACCATAAGGCTACAGGGCAAATGGACTGATGAAAATAGCAAAATGAATTGGCCAATGTAGCGCAACAAAAAGCAAATGTTCTGGTGCCCAACTAATGGAATTTTCTTTCTTTTTTTCTTTCTTGTTCTTTTTTTTACAGAAACTGATGAGAAGCAAAAGAGATTTCTGAACAACATCCAGTACTGAATATAATTTGTACTTTGTTCTGGAAACTACATAGTCCACTCTTAAGCATGCATAATGTATAAGAATCATGTCATATTAGTCTGTCATATAGAGTGCACAATTACAAAAACAGCAAACTATATTACACTGCTTGATTCTTTGATGTTTTCATTCTTTTGCAAATCATTACATCCATTGTGATACTGTCTCATCATTTTAATGTATTCAAATATGTATATTCCCTTGTATAAAGCCCTGCTACAAGAATCAGGATGGAATTTGAAATAATATATTTAAATAAATTAATAAATATTCTACCATTCCATTGACTGATTCATTTTTTAACTTTATTTTCTTTCTTTGGAATCAGACTGCATTACAGCTGTGCCTTTTTAAGGCAAACAATTCAAAAACATCCTTGTTCTTTTACCCAGTTCTTCAACATATTTCTTAATTGAATTCCAGGGAACATAAAACAGATGTAAGTTTAGGCACTTCTTGTAAATCTTATTTTGCATTCCAGAAAATACCACAGTAAAATTTTCAGTGTTTACTTAGAAGTGGATAGCCTTTTTTGCTAGACTTAAGAATTGCTAGTATCTGAATTTATCCAGTCTTCTGAGAGAAAAGAAAGGATTGATCCATCACCTTTGAAATACAAAGACCACTGCTCAGATTATCTTGATATTTAGCCCATCTGAAACCTTGCAAGTTTGCATGCTATCATTCTTATTCTTTCTACTGAAGGTATTTTTTTCAGCTAAGAATTGAGGAACACAAAATTTAAATGAGCAATTTAACCAAATTAAACCAGTTTGTGTCAGGTTACATTTTGAGGGGAATAATTTGGTTAAATTATTCCCCTCAAAATGTAACCTGATGCAAACTTACTCTGAAGTAAGTAAAGTTGTATTGTGTTCAGTGGCCTATAACTCACTCAATATATTTTATTATTTATTTGATTTATATCCCGCCTCTCTTCACCCATTTGGGGAACTCGAGGCGGCAGAGCAATACAATAAAAAAC